>JASCZI010271966.1:76270-110692 GCA_036250425.1 Stylosanthes scabra
TCAAAGAACAAACCGTTATCATTCGGAAAATAATACCAAGCAAGGTTCCACCTTTTCAAACAATTACTTCTATTATCACACTAAATCAATAATCATTTATATAATATTCTTCTTCTTTCTAAGTATATCATTAAAAAAGAAAATCACCTGAGCTAGGACATTGATCAAACAATTGGATTGCATGATAAGAAATGAAGAATTGATAATATAACGGAGGTATTAAAAGAGGAACCTGCAAACATGGTGAAACTTTGAGATGCCATTGTTGAGTTGTTTCAATGAGAAAATGAAAGACATCAAGTGATGGAGCCCCAAGATTACGAAGAAGAAGAAGAAAGGGAAGAAGAGAAGGAAAACAAATGGGTTGTTTCAATTTTTTTTTTTAACCTTTGGGTCTAGATGATAACTAGAGTCTAGAGGTATTATTTTTGTTTATGTTGGGCCCAAAAGAAAATTAACAGGCCCGTAAAAAATTAATCAGAACAGCTTTAATTGCAATCAAGAATTTGAACATAGATCAAGCACTAATAGAATCAGATAACTTACAGTTAGTTCAAGCTTTAAAGTCAAAATCATCAATTAGTGAGGTGGAACCAATCTTGCAAGATATACATCATCTAGTTTAGGAAATTCCAAGGTAACGAGTTGGCAGACTTGGTTGCAAAATTGGCAGTAGCGGACAGCCTGGGCTCAAATTGGTCGATGTCGCCGTCGGCGAAGGTAGCAGAGGTGGTTCACAGAGAGCTGTCTAGAAAAACTAACCTTCGTCCTTAGTTCTGTACTGAAGCCGTCTTGGAGGCCCTTAATATCAGAGCATAAAAATTCCATTACTGTCGATCAAGAAGGAGTCACGGCGGAGAGCACAAGAGGTGGTGGGGTTAGAAACCTCGTCAGAATTCGAGCCTCCTATCTTCAGTATTCCTCTCCGTCGCTATCGGCTTGTCTTTGGCGTCAACCGTGTCACTTGTTGCGGCGGCGAGAGTGGTTCAGAACTGGAGATTTCTCCTCTTCGTCCACGGTCGTCTCGTCCTGCTCGAAACCCGTGATTGCCACATGAGTAAAAGGACTCGGCGGCAGCGGCGAGGGAGTATTTAGAGATGGAGATCGTGATTCTGCTTCAGGTTCTCGTTGGGTGGTTCAGTTTGGGTAAGAGGATCCGGGTTTGACGACCCTGTTTGGGGAGGGGTTGGGCAAAACCCTTACTTCTAACCTTTCAAAGCCAGGAGGTTGTGATGGACCCGACACCGATTCATCCTCATCCATAGCCCCATCCTTAAGCCCGGTTTCCACATTTCCACCATTATGGCCACAACCTTTTCTGTCTTTATTTCCAGGCTGGCCCAACACACCATGGTTTACCCGTTCCAGCCCAAGTTGTGTTTCCATGATAACCTCATTAGTCACTCTGTTATCCTTATGGTTTACTGTTTTAATAGGGTTGGCCCAATTACTATCCACCCATCCAATTAAAAAATTTTCTCGAGACCCATCTCGAACTTCGTAGTTTCCCAATACTTCTGGTGCCAGCGTAGTCGGTTCCAGGACCCTAGGCATGGACATTTCATGTTCCGCCCCTTTCCTTCCATCGGTCCTTTCATGTTCCAAATATTCTACAATAGCTTCAACTAGCTGATCATTTACCACACCCCTACTGTTCTTCAGATTATCCTTCTGGTTGGTGTCATGGACACCTCCACTGTCACCAGGGTACGTTTCGTCCACACTTGTCTCCTTAACGTATACTAGGAATTCCATCCCATCAATGATCACCGGCAGCTTTGCTTGAATAGTTGTGCCAAGGCCAGAATCCACTAGGATCCTAATAGCACAATATTGTTGGAACCATTTATCATCGATGTAGATTGTTGGACCCCAAACTCCAGCAATTTTCTCAATGTTTGCCCTGCTCCATGCATGCAGTGGAAGGCCAATATGTTCGATCCACACACGTCTCGAGTTATTTGAGCTCGAAGGGCACCATCTAGAGACAGTCACAGTATGGTTCAACAAGAACAGAGAAGTAGCAGCCTATTCCTGTTCTCTTTGGTGTCGAAAGTCATGATCACTTTTAGGGAGCCTAGCATCTTTACATCAACAATGGTGTGCCAATCCTTCATAACAGCAGTTCTCATTTTTTCGTAATATATAGGGTTAAAAGATTCTCCAACAAGACTCCTATCCAGCCTTTCCATCATTTCACCGCAAACACTAAGCTCCAACTTTGAGTTTCCGAAAGTTAATAGCTTGTTATCGTCCACCTTTGTTCTTTAACCTATAACAGCATCTTTGTACGATCTACTTTTTTAATTATCTGATTTCTTTCTCCATTCGCCACCCTCATGCTTATCTCTGAAAGTTCTCTGGGCCTTACCTCCACCAGTACCATTTGATCCTGGCCCTAAGTTCCTTCCGAACCGTGCCATCGACACCTGTAGCTTTCCCCCCATAACTTCCCTACCATCTAATCGTTGAATCGCCACCTATGCATGTTCCCCCCAAATGGGTTGTTTCAATTTTTTTTTGGCCTTTAGGTCTAGATGATAACTAGAGTCTAGAGGTATTATTTTTGTTTATGTTGGGCCCAAAAGAAAATTAACAGGCTCGTAAGAAATCAATCAGAAGAGCCTTCATTGCAATCAAGAATTTGAACATAGATCAAGCACTAATAGAATCAGATAACTTACAGTTAGTTCAAGCTTTAAAGTCAAAATGATCAATTGGAGAGGTGGAACCAATTTTGCAGGATATACATCTTCTAGTTCAGGAAATTCCAAAGTGCGGTTTCACAAGGACTCCCAGAGAAGGTAACGAGTTGGCAGACTTGATTGCAAAATTGGCAGCAACAGACAGCCTGGGCTCAAATTGGTCGACGTTGCCGTCGGCGGAGGTAGCATAGGTGGTTCACAGAGAGCTGTCTAGAAATACTAAACTTCGTCCTTAGTTCTGTACTGAAGCCGTCTTGGAGGCCCTTAATATCAGAGCATAAAAACCCATTACTGTCGATCAAGAAGGAGTCACGGCGGAGAGCACAAGAGGTGGTGGGTTTAGAAACCTCATCAGAATTCGAGCCTCCTATCTTCAGTGTTCCTTTCCGTCGCTATCGGCTTGTCTTTGGCGTCAACCGTGTCACTTGCTGCGGCGGTGGTCGCCACCCATGTCTTTTGCTTCAGCAGCGGCGGCGAGAGTGGTTCAGAACTGGTGATCTCTCGTCTTCGTCCACAGTCGTCTCGTCCTGCTCAAAAGCGGCGATCGCCATATGAGTAAAAGGACTCGGTGACGGCGGCGAGGGAGTATTCAGAGATGGAGATCATTATTCTTCTTTAGGTTCTCGTTGGGTGGTTCAGTTTGGGTAGGAGGATCCGGGTTTGACGACCCGGTTTGGGAAGGGGTTGGGCAAAACAATTTTAGAATTTTTATGCTTTATTGTTGGGGCTTTGGGATGGGTGGTTTGGATTAAGGGATATTGTTAGTTTTCTATGTAGAGCATTGGCCCAGATTAAAAAAAAAAAAGTAACTCTAAAATAATTAGCCTACCGAAAAAAAGTCTAAAATAATCAATAACCTTATAGCCTTGTGACTTGTAGGCTTGGCAATGCGGCGGGTAGGGGCAAGTTTTTTCCTTACCCAACTCCGCCCCGCCCTATTTTTATAAATATAAAACTCGCCCCGTTCCACGAGTATTAAAAAACTATACCCTAACCCGTTCCACCCCTATCTTTTTAAAAAATTAGTAAATAAAATTAAAATTTAAAATTTTCATATAATTATGATCAAATCCAAATATAAATTAAAGTAAAAATTAAATGTTGAATATTTAAAAAAATAAAAACACTAAATAAATTTTACATAACAATAAAAAATTACAAAATATTACAATAAATTATATATAAATCATATATTTTAATTATATATTTAATATATATATGTATACCGGAGCGGATACGATATCCGCGGGTACGGGTTGGGTTGCCACCCCCTAGTGACTTGTGGCCAATGATTGGGTGGTCTCTCCTTTTTTCATCCATGTTGGTGAAATGTTTTAAAATTTGATTTAGACCACAAACACACCTTTATATATTTAAGAAAGGCAATGACATTATCTAATAATTGTGTAATAGTGAAAGAAGAAAAAGAAAAAATTAATACGATTGTAGGATGAAAAGAAGAAAAATAGAGTTAACTAATAATTTTACATATTAAGTCAAAATTAATACTATTTAAATATTTTGGAGATGCTGACTCTTGAATTAGGATTTAACAAATCTTTTTATTCCAATAATTTAAGTGTTTGGGTTAAAATTAAGATTTAACAAAAAAAATTATCAAAATAAATAATTTTTTGGGTCATAGTTTAAATACCATGAATTGCAAAAATAAAAACTTGATTATTATTAACATAATTTAATAGACACCATTCAGATGAAACATTAATAAGAATCTGACCATTGAATTTGGTTTTCACCACAGTTGGTGAAAAAACATGTGAGGACCATTGAAAAATTCACCGTAACTTGTGAGTGACTCATCACGTATCAATGTTTTTGTTTTTGTTTTTTTTTTTTTTTTCATAATGAGGTATCACCTGATCACTTAATAAAGTGGATACATTTGGACCAAAAACAAAACAGTACCAAAAATAGGGTGGACCACATGTCCAAAAAAGGTGGACTATAAGATTTCCATAGAGTTATATCCTCATCTCTAACCGAATGTCCAAGTGGTTGGTTCCTTGGCCTCTTAATATGCTGCATAAGGGTTTAAACTCTATAGAAGGAAGTGTGTGTTGAGTAGTCAAGAAATTTGGTTACCTAAAATTGGAGGTTGTCCAATCCATGACGAAAAAAAAAAAAAAAATCTCTTGACTCATTATTAAAAGGTGAGTTCTATGATAAAGTGGTGTTATGATAAAGAGAATGAAGATGTAGTACAAAAATTTATGATTTTACTTTAAAATTAAATAAAAAATAAATTATAAATACCCATGTGATTGTTAAAGTAGAGTAATCTTCATACTCTTCATCATTTCTCCACTTCATGATAGTATGTACCATTAATTAGAGTATTATCTGGGCGATGTGTGAAATGTTGAATTGATATAGATATCTATTTCAATTTTTTTATGATATTATTTTATACATTAAAAAACTAAAAGTTATTAATATTTTTGTTATGTCTTTTGTTATGTCTTATTTTTTATATGAATCTTGTACAAAATCCAAATCGAAAAAAATGACGATTTTCTTGACAAATCCTTTTGCAAACACTAAAGGTTAATAATAATGTTTTTTTGTCACATTAACATTTGAAGTTCACATTACAGATATTATTAATATCATTTTTTTAATAATTAGTTTTAATTACGCATTTATTGTTAATGGTAATTTTTTAAAAATTCCAGCATATATTCTTAAACATATAGTATTAACTTTTCGATTTTGCTAGGTGTACACTAAACATATAAAACACATAAACCTTTCTCACTTGAGAGAGTGATTAATTAGGATGCGTTTGTGTGTTTTATGTGTACACCAATATTAATTGTTAACCTTTCCTCTCAGGGCCTATGTAATAATTTTAACTTAGTTAGTCGATCTGCATTACAATGCAAAATTAATGCTTACTTCTTCTTTCTCTTCCATCTTTTTCAACCATGATGGCTAGTCACATCCTCCTCCTTCTTTTCCATCAATGGTTCTTCTTTCATGTCACTATCACAGAGACACTATTCTCGCCATAGTCTCCTTAATCATCTCTTTCATACTTTTCTCTGGATGTCTCTCTTTTTTACTTAATATTTTTTCTTACATATTTTTTTTAATCATTTTGAGATTATGATATAATTTCTTTCTTACTAAGTTATATTATTGAAATTTGAAATTAAATGCAAATAAAATATAAAATATAAATAGATAAGTGTACTGACATTTTTATCTATATTTTTTTAAAAGTTTCATATTATTTTTCATTGGTATTAATGTGAGTTTACTAAATTAGACACTTGTCAAATAATTAATCTATACTCTTATAAAAAATTTAGTCGCGTATTTATTAGGTTAAATAAAGTTACTTGTTGGGTTTAATAAAAATGATAAAAATATAATTAGTAAATTTTTTTCTAATTTTTTATTTTCCTTCAAATTTCAATGATAAAATTTTTTCCTAAAATTCTTTCTCAAAAGTAATTTACATTTATACATATGATAATTATATACTATTACTTTTTACGCTTTTTGAAATTTGACATCACTCCTCAAAAGCAATTTACATTTATACTTATGACTATTATGTATTATTACTTTTATGTCATTTGTTATCATGTGTCAAGCAAATAATTGGATACGTGTAAACCAATAAAATTAGACACTTATCAAATAACCAAGTTACTAATATTCTCTTATTATATAGCGGGGGATTTTAGGTAAAGAATATTTTTTTCTTCTAATTTTTTTAAATGTGTAATGCTATTTAAACAAGTGATTTTAGCCAACCAAGTACAACCAAATTATTTATTTTTATACTAAATAGAATATTATTTCGGTGTCAAATAATATAAAAGATATCACTTAAATAAAATTCTATTTGATATCAAAATAGTCTTTTATTTAACATAAAATAAATCACTTGATTGAATTTAGTTGGTTGAATCACTTATTCACGTATATCATTGTTTTTAAATCACCCATATAGCCATATGTTAGATAAAATTAATAAAATGTTTAAATTATATTTTCGTTAATCAACAAATTCAATCTAAAATATTTGATGATACTTTTATTGCTGTGGGTATTACCCGTTTTTTTTATGGCATCAGCAATTGTTTTGTCCAAATTTAGAAATTTTTTGGAAGTTAATATTTTCAATCAATAAAATTAAAATAAAAAAGGACAAATGTGCATATGAATTATCATACGGTTAATAAAAGTACACATGAATTCTTTTGAATTTTAATGACTCAAATATACACATGAATTTTTTAATGACCCAAATGTATACATGAAATATTCCAGGATAAGACTACGGTACAGAGACAATCTCATACAGGCATACAGAGATTTGACAGTTAATATTAAAATAATATAATAGTGTCTAAGCCACACTGCTGATAAGGGGAAGCCGGCTGGGAATGGGAAGCAAAAATGGCCCCAAGCCAGAGGATGCAAATAGTGAGCCCTTCTTTTTTCAGCGCATGGATATCATTGCTTCGAGACACATAAACAAAATTTCATAGATGGACTGATGCAGGAATTTCTTTTTTTTTTTTTTTTTGTTTCAAAGAAAATAAAATGAACTCATACATCCATATCTTTCCTTACTATAATGGGTGTGTTCATATAAATATCAAAAAAAAATAAAAAGAAATGGGCGTGTTCATAGATTATTTGAGTAATTTTATAATGTGTTCAAAATTCATGTTATGTATACTTATATCAATTTAGACGTGTCCTGGGTTTTATAAAAAAATATATGTAAAGTTCATATGAGTTTTTTAATTTATCTTATGTGTTGTTATGTTATGTTTTTCTGCGTCATAAAACTTTTAAAATGCCTTAAGATTACATTAAACAGTAAAAAATAATATAATCCAATACAAAATAGTTTGTAAAGACATCTAAAAGTAGATTTACACATATATGTAGGCCATATTTTAAAGAATTTGAATATTTCTATTATTATTATTATTGTTGGGAAAAGACTTTAGAGAGGAACCAAGTGATGGAACACAAAATGAGAAGACACCACATCCAACTCAAAACATTAAGGTGTCAACTAAGTGGGTTTCTCATCTTATAAACTCATCATTTCTCCTTGCTCTCAAAGATGTGGGACTAACCCTCACACGTGAACATCAACAATCAACAAAATTTAGAGACATTTCGATTGGGTAGCTAAATTTTATATTTTTTTAATTTTATTGGGTTATAATTTAGAATTTAACTAACTTTTTGAAAAATTGTACTTGCTATGTAATATGACTTGGTAATTTCTCAAGCATCTTAGAGTATATTATATGCGCATGGAAGGCTATATAGGATTTCACTATTTAACACCACGATAGATAATAATTTTTTCAAAAAATATTAAAACAACTACACCCTCAAAAGATAAAAAGGGCGCCAGAAATTTGAACTTATTGTTACAAGAATTGATGAGAAGGGTATCAGAGTAGGCCAAAGTTCTAGAAAGCATGGCATGGACACAATAGTAAGAGACCACGGGGGCAAGAGGAGACACATGAGAAACAGGTCGAGAAACTGTCTTCGTCGTGCAATCAAGGGGTCGTTGTCGGAGTCGGAGTCGAAACCAATCAAGTCCGAATTAACCATATGCTTGAAGTGTCTGAAGTTTGCATGGAGACTTTTGTACCGGCCCTTAACATAAGCTATCTCCCACTGAAGCTTTGCGTTTTTCAATTGAATCGACGACATTTGGTAGTAGTTGAAGTCGCTTTTGTACCGACCCTTAATGTAAGCTATCTCCCACTCAATTTGTGTGACTGGTGGTGTTATTCTAGTTCCGATACCAATAATCCTATATTTGAAAAAACTAAAATTAGCAAAACTATTATAGAAATGCAACAATATAAAATAATTTTAATTAAAAAATACTTTAAAATGTAATTGCAAATGTTTAAAAAATCGTAGTTCCGTGTAACTTTTTTAAGTTCTTCCAAATAAACATCGATCATTAACATAGAGTTGTATGTTGTATTTGAGCCGCTCATTTTTTTAAAAAAGAATACAATAAATTACAATTATAGTTTTAAATCAAATCCACTCATTTATTCTATCTTTTTGTTATACGCTAATACCAATAAAATTAATAATAATATCAATAATAACTACAATAGATATTCTTTAAAAATGACATAATATAATCGCAAGTATATTGCAAATACTTAGATGATAATAATTTCATAATTAAAAATTCACAAATAAAAATTTTAACTTGGCTAAATTAATTTTTGTACGTAATCTGTTAAAAATAAGTTGAGATTGGGGCTTTGCCTCTTCCCGTACACGAGGCAAAGCCTCTGAAAGTCTAATTTGTCATTTGTTTTAGGGTTGTGTTTTGAAGTCCCCATAAAACAGCCATTACAATTTTTTTATTTTGATCTATCACATGCCTGTTAGTAAACTCAATATATTAAAATCTATTAAAATATAAATAGAATAGGGCTCCTAATCCGTGTTCGCCATTTGACATCTCTCTCCTGTTGATATGTGTCAATCGCTTAGTAATCGTCAAGTGTCTGCGAGCAATTGGTTGATGAGTGTCAGGTCCAACAAATTTGGTAACCCTTTATAATTATTAAAATGTTAAATTAATTTATAGGTCCCTATAGTGCTAGTTGTCTTATTTGTTTTTTAGTCAACAAAAAAAAATTCTATTTATATATTAAAATCAGCCACAGTGTATAATACACATTAAAATACAAAATACACACTAAAATTAAATGAAACTACGATGTATTTTGTATTTTAATATATATTATATATGTTGACTGATTTTAATAGCTAATTTTAGTGTACATCTAGGATAACTCTTTAAACAATTCGTCAATGACGAGGCGTAAATGACGAATTGTGATGGAGTAATTTTTTATTTTTTTAAAAAAAGTTGGACGAACAATGATGATTAATTGAAGAAATAAAAACAACGATTGAGATTAAAGTGGAAGAGGTTAAATGACTTGTGCATTTCCTGAGTGTTGGGCATCACAACTATGCCTCTATGGAGAATTAAAATAGAGAAGAAGGAAAGAATAATAGCGCAATCACAACACAAGAGAATTAACGTGGAACCCAAAAACAGGGAAAAAAAATCACGGTCGTTGCCAAACGACAACAAAGAAAATATTATGAAAAAGAATTACACCATACATCGCAATATTTTCTACTCCGGAACCAAGTACTCCCACATTGTCTCAATGACTACACCCTCTACACTCTTACAAGAAAAAACTCTAAAGTAGAAGAAGGAATTTAAAAGTCATACAATGTGTATTGACTTGGTATACATAAAACATTCAACTTAAGCCCCCTATTTATAACATAAAAGCTCACCCACATTTGTTACAACAAGCAATGTGAGACTTCTTATAAATACTATTTTTAATCAAACCCAACACTGAGAAAAAAATATTAAGTAAGTTTTTGGTTTTTCAAGGTATCCCTCCCGACAGGTCGAAGATTAATGCTCCACGGATCTGAGCTCCATTTAAGAATTTGTTGCTGGCCACCGGGTTGCTATATGCACAAGATGGGATTCAAACCCCCAACACTTGTTTAAGCGGATTAGTGAGCTAACCACCGACCAATCCAAATAAATTAACATGATTATTTTAAATTTTTCTTAAAAAAAAACTCTCCTACATAATACATACATAAAAATAAACAAGCTCGTACTCCTTTTATTTCAACAATATCTCTCGTGTCTTTAAAAGTAATTTATTATATTAGATAATCTTTGTTTTATTTAGGATCCTATTAAAATAAGTTATAAATATATTCTATTTTCAAAATACAAACATTCTGAAATAGATGGTGTGTAAATTAAAAATACAATAATAATTGTATTTTTTTAAAAAAAAATTGTACTAAATATGATTAATTCAACGACTCATTAGAGACGAATTCAAATTAGAAGAACATAAATTAATTTTTTGTTTGAACATTAAGAATATAAATTAAATTGAACATTAAGAGATATATCACATGGCCCTTTAAAGACAACTCATGAATTCAACATCTTGCATAAACCTTAACATACTATGGCTCATCAAACAAAAAAACAGATGGCCCAATACAAATCCATCTGCTTGGCCCACTACTGGGGTCTACATTGGCCCCTCACTTCTCGGCTTCTATACATCGGCTCCTTTCCAACACGCCACTAACGGCACCCGACAAGTCCTGTCCACACCTGGTCCCGCATGTTCCCCCTTCACATCAATGCATGCACGTGTTATTGTCCTATTGCTTTCTTTGGAATCTCTGTACGCCTGTATGAAATGGTCTCAATATGCTATCGTTGGACAAAGATATACACAAATTTAAAAGATTCATGTGTACTTTTGTTCCTTATTAGAATATTTCATGGGTATATTTGAATTATTAAAAAATTCATGTATAAATTTGGATCATTAAAAAAATTCATATGTACATTTGTCCATTGTGTAATAATTTATGTGTACTTTTGTCCATTACTCCATTAAAATGTATTTTACCTTTGGAAAAAAAATATCTAAAATATTTGTTGAGGTAACACTAATTTAACCCAACCCCACCAGAACCAACACCAACAACCCCTCGGCGATACCACCAAGTGTTACCATTTTCATCATCATTAACAATAAGCACAACACCCTAACTCCATTGCCAATGCTCCATCTATTTGCTCTCAAGATTTCTCATCGTCTTACCCTCTTTTTTTTTTTTTTTGGACATGATCGTCTTACCCTCTATGTTGTATGCAATATGCATACATGGGCGTTAATATATATAACAATATAAATAAATTTTATTAATTTAACTTTTAGGAATAAATTGCATTTTTTAACTAATAATGTATGTTTTATGTTTATTTAATTGATCTCTTATTTAAAAATAAATCTCTAAATAGTTTTGAAATACAATAAACTTAGAAATAAATAAAATTAACTCAAAATAATATAATTTTAAACTAATTAAAAGAAAATATTAAGTCGTATCTGTATTCCATAAAAAAAGTTTAGGTAACCAATAATTTAATAGAACATCCATAATTAATATTTATAGAACATCCACAACAAAAGTCATAGAATTAAAATCTAAAGTAACCAGTAGTCAACTTTATATTTTTTTTATAAATAAAACATCCGAAACCTAAATAAATAAAATATTTAATTTAAGTTCTTAGCTGATGTGACTGGATTTTTATTGGTTACTTAAATTATTTATATATATATATATATATATATATATATTTAGTACGTACCCAAAACTATTTCCACCACCATGGCCTCCATATTCTCTCTTTTCTTCTTGACTTGTGATGGATAAGGGTTAAAGTTAGGCTTAGGATGATAAGTAGTTAAGAATAAAATTAAAAGAAAAAAGTGAAATTGTAATATAATCTACCAAAAAATCAAACTTACAAATTTTGCCGACTATATATTTTTGCCATATCAATGTACCATTCGAAGTGATAAATCACTATCAATAAGAATGGAAGAAAAAAAAATGTGATAAAACATTATTGGACCCTCCTATATTGTCGGCAAATAGTTTCTAATTTTCTATCGTGTTGAGCCGCAATTGATGAGAATCCAAATTGGTTGGTTCTGAATTCTCTAACAAAAGCTTTTGTTTTCCTGTAACATCATTGTTTGTTTTAAGCATAAAAAAGCCTCGATATAAACAGTGGTGTCAATAAGAATATGGATGAGTGGGATCCATCATCCATGAAATACATA
The DNA here is from genome assembly GCA_036250425.1 of Stylosanthes scabra. NCBI lineage: Eukaryota > Viridiplantae > Streptophyta > Magnoliopsida > Fabales > Fabaceae > Stylosanthes > Stylosanthes scabra. The sequence continues at coordinate 88,725 of JASCZI010271966.1, forward strand.
TGTGAGAAATAATAGTGTTTATTTGTAGCACCCAAAATAATAATAATTAAAACATACATTAGAAAATTAAAGTACTAACCTCATGCGTTTATGTTTGTCTTTTAGGCTTTTAGTAGAATCTATTCCTTTTATTTGGTGACTTAACAAAGAGAGAAAAAAACAATCCTAAGAAGGAGAATCTTTTCCTTTGTCAAGTCCTAATTAGTTCTATATATTGAAATTAGATATAATAAATAAATAAATAATATCACTTCCATTTTATATAATATCAGTATATCACTCTTCAGGTAGTTTTTTTGCAGTGTATGTTTGGATATATGTAGAAGTACCGTAGAAAAAAAGAAATGGTGTTATTAAAATGAGACATTTTCACTTAAATTTAATTTTTATGTACTATCAATATAAATCAATAGTTCTATATTTACATCTTATTATTTAAAAAAATATTTTACATTAATTACATAAATAGCCATTTAAAAGAATAAATATGATTTTATGATTGTGTAAAATATTTTATATTATCAATTTATTAAAATTTAAACTTTTATATTTTTCCAATATAATAATGTGCAGGTCTATACTTGTGTCTAGGGATGGCAATTTGACCTGTCCCGTCCCGTCCTGATCTGCCGCGCCCTGAATGGGGCGAATTTTTGGGGCGGTTGCGTGGGTATGGGGCAGATATGGGTACTGATCGCCCCGTCCTATTATCCGCCCCGCTCCGTATACATATATACATAATTTAATTTAATTTTTTAGATATTTAATAATATTTAGATGATTGTTTTAATAAATTTAGTTTAGAAAAATCCTAAATCTAATATTTTTTTTGTTTAAAATTGTTGTATTACTGTCATATTGCGAATAATTATATATTACTTGTATTTAATTTTAGTTTTGAAGTATTTTATTGCATAATGAATAATCTTGTTGAGTAATTTAATTTAATTTACTTATGTTATAGATACCCGTAGATTTGGGTATGTGTCAGTATATACCCATGTGTTTGAATATGTGGCTAAAAATTAGATACTCGTAGATTTGGGTTTGAGTATAGGTACTTCAATACTTGCCCCGACCTGCTCCATTGCCATCCCTACTTGTGTCTTCTTATTAAGACATCAAAACATGCGCTTTATTATTGTTTTAAATTAACAATTATCCAACAATATTTAACAATATTGACTAAAAATAGTTGGACTATTAAATTAAATATATTTGATTGTCTATTAAAAATTATCGATCAATACAAATTATAATTGTTTAACCTCAAACTATTTTACTATGCAATAATATTGTACTCAATTAACCAAATTATTGAACAAATAAAATATTAATCACTAATTTTTTTAAAAAATTATATCAATTTTAAAAACCTTAACAACCTTGGTTGATTAAAAAAGTTTTGGCAACAAATAAAAGTAAATGAAAGAACCACGTGCAAAATTGGCATAAAATAAAATGCAAAGAACCTTATTAGTTATTAGTCTATGCAACTAATAATATAGAATTCTATGTGCCTTTTAGTCCCACCAAATACGAGTGAACAGCCAATCCGGTCCTGTCCATTTTCATAACGGCCATTGCGGACCCTATCAATAAAAAATACCACCGCGGACCCCCTTCGTTATCTCCGTGTGACATAGCGGCCCTTCCCTGTGTTGCCTTGTTAAATGCTAACGGAAACGGCTTAGGTGTTATGTTACATTGCTTGCGTGGAGAGTTAAGTGTCAACGTGTATGGTTTAAGAAGGACAGGGGGCGATTTGGCTCGTTTCAAGCAAACAAAACGAAGCCGTTTTGACAACGCCCAAAATGCAGCGTTTTGTGAGTGTCTGTTTCTTTCCCTTAAAGCCCTGCCTTTCACTCTGTAATTGACCACAAAAGCCCTAACACACCACAATATTCTCATTCGAAACCACCATTGTTGAGAAGCTTCTGGAAGAAGGGGGTGACGTCACTGCTGACTAAGGTGCTAAAGGTGCTGCGAAGGAAGAGTTGACGACGCCATTGACGGAGCTTGGATGATATCGTGTGCTCCGCGTTAATGGTTGACCAAGTAGGTGCGTTTTTGTCGTTTTGTCTTCGTGCTTTGTGCTTTGCGTGGTCCCAAAGTTGGTGAAGCTTTCAAACCTCTATGGATTTATGAATCACCGTATGTGGTCCCAAAAACTTTACTTTATGAAAATCAAGATCTGTTTTTGTCATGTAATTCTTGATTTAGGGTTTTTTAAACTCTGTTGGTGAATAAGCTACATTGTATGAGTTATTTAAAAATTGTTTTTTTTTTCAATTACCCATTGATGAATCTGCGTAGGTGTGTTGCTAGTTTAGGGTTTCGGGGTTTTAATTTTTTTATTAGTAAATATAAATTTTAATTGAGACTGTAATGTGATTGTTCAATTAGTAAATTTCACACAAATCTGTTAATAAACATAGTTGACTAATGTGTTAATGAACATAAGTGATGGATGGCTGAAATTGAAATGTATAATTTGTTTGACTTGTAGATGGATGAAGACATGTATGTTCCTATCCTTCATCATGGGGGAAGGTTTGATAGAAACTTGGATGGAACCCTATCATACTTAGATGGAATCCAGCGGATATAGACTTGGTGTGTATCTATGATCTAGAGGAACTTGTAAAAGAAGCGAGGTACAAAAGTACAACAAGTTGTTGTGACATGACATTAGTGACCCTGATCTGGATACTGGTCTTCATTAAATCATTGGTGATGCTGATATCAATGCAATGAGGGGGCAGCAGTGATGCACATGGAACCAAAGGAATTCCACATTTATGTTGAACACATTGTGGGATTCAAGAGGTGGTGAAGATGCTGTGGAAGGTCCTGTTACCGTTGCAGATGATGTGGAGCAACATGTGATCCTTGAAGATGAATCCTTCAGTGATAGAGTTGAAAGTGCAGAAGTTGAGGCCTATAAGCCTCCCCCATCTGGTTATGAAGAGGATGGTTCTGATTCTGAGGTTGAGTGTTTAAAGAAGAAGAAGAAGCTTTTGAGAAAGAAGTCTCCAAAGAAAGCTATTTCTCCTAAACACAAAAAAGGTGTGAATGAGGATGGGCCTTCAAAAGGTGGCAGGCCTCAAATGTTACCAAAAACTGGTGCGAAGAGGAGACCAAGAAAATACGCTGGGGCTAGATGGAGACATGTTCTGAGGGATGGAAACTCCGCTGCCAGTGATGGGCTTGGTCAGAATAGTAGGCTTGGGCCAGATTTGGGAAATGGTTTAGGTGGGCCTTCACTGCAAGAAAAGCAAGGACTAATGAGGGCAAGTCTGGTATAAGTGAGGGTGTTAATGAGCTATCTGTGGACCTTAATGATTTTGAGCAGGACAGTGATTATGAGAAGCCATATGAATATAAGAGTGAAGCTTTTAATGGCCCAGTCTCATCTGAAGATGAAAGTAGCACAACTTATGATGCATTTAATGAAGAAACATCATATGGTGAGGTTGAGTTTAAGGTTGGTCAGATGTTTGAATCGAAGACTCAATTTATGAAAGCTTTGAGTGACTATTTCGTGTATGAAGGTAAGGATGTCATTTATCATAAGAATGAGAAGAATAAAATGAGGGCATGGTGTGGTGGTAAGAACTATAACTGGTTGATCTTGTATTCGGAGAATAGTAAGCTCAAATGTTTTCAAGTGAAGACTCTTTACAACGAACACACTTGTGGAAGAGATCAAGTGATTAACCTGGTTACTAGAGCTTGGTGCACATCAAGATTGGTTAAGAGGTTAGCCACTCAACCTGACATGAAACCAAGACATGCCATGAACTTCATGATTGAGGAGTACAATCTCCAGCTTAATGAGAGGATAATAAGTAGAGCACTGAAGGCTGCTAGAGAGGAGGTGGTAGGTAATGAAGCAGCCTAATATGGACGGATCAGAGAATACTTGCAAGAATTACATAGAAGCAATCCAGGACGTGCAGCTTGATGGAAACCATCCCACAACCAGATGGGCTTCCACTCTTTGATAAGTTGTATGTTAGCTTTGATGCATGCAAAACGGGGTTTAAGGAGGACTGCGGACCCTTTATAGGTTTAGATGGATGTTTCGTGAAGGGGTATTATGGAGGCCAACTTCTTAGTCCAATGGGACAAGATGCTAATAATCATTTCTATGTGATTGCATATGCTATTGTGCCAAATGAGTGCAAGGACACATGGAAATGGTTTCTTATACTGCTACAAGAGGACCTTGGGCTTGTCACTGACCATGGCTGGAATTTCATTTCAGACCAACAAAATGTTAGATTCTGGTCATAAACTTATGTTTATATAATCCTGTTTGTACAATTCTATTTATACAATTCTGTTTACATAATTTTGTCTGTACAATTATGTGTATACACCCTTATTGTTATTGAAAGTCTGAATCTTGGAAATGCTTTATTGCAGGGATGGAGTTAGCAATGAAGGAGTTGATGCCTAATGTACAGTACAGGAACTGTGTTCTTCATATATGGAAGAATTTTATGATTTTATCAAGCATTTCAAAGATCAACAAACCTAAAATCTAGTGTGGGAGGCAGCCAGGTGTACAACGTATCAAGAATTCAACAAATGCATGGAGAAAATTAAGAGTGTTAATATTGGGGCTTGGGAGTATCTTAACAGGTTTGACCCAGCTGTATGGTCTAAAGCTTACTTCAATCACGGCCCTAAGGTGGACAACATCACCAATAATATGTGTAAAGTGTGGAACACGAAGATAGTTGACTATAGAGGGCGTCCAATTCTTACAATGATGAAGGAACTTCGGTGCTACATCATGAGGAAGATGGTAACACATAAGAAGAAGTTGGAGAAATACACTGGACATTTGGCTCCGGTTCAGCAAAAGAAACTTGATGAGTTCATCAAACCAAGAGCGAATAAGTGGAAAGCTAATTGGACATGTGATAATGAAAGGGTCCTATATGAAGTTCACATGGGTGACTTCAAGCTTGTTGTCAACCTACAAGCCAGGACATGCACCTGCAATGGTTGGCAATTAACAGGTAACTATTACCTCCCAATAATGAATATCTGGACTGGAGTGTATATTGTTGTTTGAAATTTGTATGAATACTCTTGTGTTGCACTGGAGTGTATATTGGCAGCCATATACAAGCTAGGACTTAAGCCTGAAAATTTTGTCCACAAATAGTTGACAATGGACTCTATCAGAACAACATACTCCCACTTCATCAAGCCTGTTAATAGTGAGCACTACTCGACATCCACTGGAGCTCCGAAGACACTACCTCCACCTATTAAGAGGCTTGCCCATCGTCTTGCTAAGAAAAGGAGGGTTGATGTTGCTGCTGAGAGGGAGATGCACGCCCACAAAGTCAGAAAAACATTTGAAGTCACCTGCAGTAGGTGTGGTCAGCAAGGACACTACTACAGGACTTGCAAAAATCCTCCATTGGATCCTAATTGGAAGCCATTCACCAAGAAGAATAGAGAGCTGCAAAAGGGAAGTCAGGTGCAACCACCAGCAAAGGCAAAAACACTAACACTCAGGTATGAATATAAGGGTTCAATCTATCTCAATTAGATAATAGTTGGGGGGTTAATTGTCACATTCAGAATTGGTGAGGGTTCAATTTGAGTGAAAATTTAATTGTTCATTTCAAGAGGTTGATCCTCCTGCTACGAATGATTCTATCAAAGTCATTAATAAGACTGTAGACCCAATTGTGAGTTAATCTACCTTACCACAGTCATCATTTTATGTATTCATGCACCCATCACTATGCTTACATTTTTTATTTTCATGGACATGCTAGTTTTGTCATAGGAAAAGGCAAAGAAAAATAAGAAGAAAATGCTACTAAAGCCAGGAGTGAGGGTCAAGCCACCCAAGCAGAGAGCTCAAAATGATGAAATTCCAATATCACAAAATGCTCCACATGTTGAAGAGGTAACAAATTCTGGATTATTTTTTGATACTTTGTGCCGCTGGTAACAAAAGACAAAAACTAATTGGTTGTATTTTGGCTTCCCAACAGCATCAGAATGGTTCACAGAACTTGGGCCAGGGTGTTGAAAGCTCCAGTTATTCACTTGGCAATCAAGCTACAACAAGGATGAAGCAGCCCATAGTCAGGCCTCAGATTCCACCAGCAACAACTACAATTAGAGATAACAGTCAGAACCATCATGATAATGGACCAAGAGGAGTCTCGGTTGAGACAATGGCTGCAACAAGTTCTGGAACTGCTGCAAGGTTGTTTAAATACATGCCTACTCCTAAATTTAACCCTCCAAGGCAGAAATGAAAATTTGTGTAAACTGAGGTTATTGAAACTATGCTTAGTGAGTCAGATATGACCACTTTTAAGTTTAAAATGTTGTTGGAAGACTATGATTTGTCTTTTGTTAATGAGTCAAATATGACCACCTTGAAGTTTACAATGTTGTTAAAAACTATGCTTTGTGTTTTGTTAGTGAGTTAGATATGACCACTTTTAAGTAGGATTTGCTAAAGGGCCTAAGTTTTCCTCTTTTGTTGAGTCAAACGATGCTTAGAGCAATTCATATCAATATAAAATGCAGATATGTCTTTTATTACATTACCCAAATCAACTAATATTTTGTGCTTGTTTAAATTGTTCATATGTTTGCTGCACTATGTTACCTGAAATTGAGAAGGTTATTGTTGAATAGTCTCAATCAAGGTCATATACTTTCAATCTACAATCTTTCATCACAATTGATGCTGAATGAATTGAAACAAGAAATCACACAAGATAGATACTATAATATTATCTATTTAGCTTTCTTTCAATTTACTAAACATTAATCAGATGACATCAAACACATATAGTTCATCAATGCATTCACCAATTCAAAGACAAACCTATCCCAATGCTCTGATTACATTTCCAAGTGCAATACAAAGCACAAATGCAAAAACCATAAATGATATACCAGTGAATCCACTACCACTCTTTTCATGCTTATTATTCCTCAATTGCATCTCTAATCCAACTACTCTATCCTCCAATTGGCGGACTTTGAGATCAAATTGAGCTGAACCACTTTGCTTACCCTCAATTTGCTTCCCACCACCTTGGAATACAGGTTTGCTTACTTCTTGATCACAACCTGCAACATACTCATCGAGCCATGCAAAATATTTGAAATGAGGTGCAAAAGTCTGCACATAACAAAAATTATCATCAAAGGAATAACTATTTTGTAAATTGACTAACATGAAAATAGCCTAAAAAAAAACCTTGGAGTATGGGCATCCATAAAATAGCCTATTAGGGTTTCCAAGTGTTGAGGACATGAACAAAATAGCAAAGGTCCCACAGTTGCATTTAGGAGCGATGAACTTGATCTTCTTCTTCAACGCGTTGCCACTTCCAAAGGAACCCAACGTACCACTCCAACCATCACCGTTCATTCCGTCTCTTCCGTCGCCGCGATTTGAGGAGGACCACCTCTCTCTGCTACTTGCCATGGTGTTTAAGGCACAACGACTGAAATAGGGGAAGGGAGAGGTGTCCGAACCCTAATTAAAAAAACCATTTCCCAACCAAAACGACATCGTTTAGTTTCTTAACTTTCTGCCAAAATGAACCCTATCCATTCATACTTCTCCAGCATGGCAAATAACGTCTAGGTCACCCACTTAATGTGACACCTAAGCCTTTTCCGTTAGCATTTAACGAGGCAACACACGAAAGGGCCGCTATGTCACACAGAGACAACGAAAGGGGTCCGCAGTGGTGGTTTTTTATTGACAGGATCTGCAATGGCAGTCATCAAAATGGACAGGGACTAGGTTGGTAGTTTACTCCACCAAATACTTATACTTTCCAAGTAGTGAAGCGACAAAACTTGGTGGCCATTATGATTCTTGCTCTCATAAATTTTCTAGCGAAGAGTTATACATTTTTTTAAAAAAAAAAGGTTAATTTTTTGCATGGTGCGGTAATAACCTCATCAATCCTTTTTTTTCCTTATAAGTGTTTCAGTGTTAGACAAAGTCATGGTTAAGAAAAACAATACGATGCATATTATTTTCAAATTTATAATTGGGATGCAATATCGATTTAAAGAATTTTATACACGGTCATCTAATAAGATTTATTCATTATTTATATGACTTTGATAGTAATAAAATACATATATAAAACTCTTTTATGCTAATAATGCTTGAAAATTAAATTCATTATTACTCTCCATGATAACTTCTGCATCACTTTTTCTCGATGGTTTGTACCTTTGTGGAAACTCTCGGTTCATATAAGGGAGAAAATATATAAAAAGCATAAAAAAATATTAAAGAAAAAAACTCAAACACAAAATTCTCAATATCACATTCCACAACTAATTAATAATCAACTAATGGAAGCTACTAGTCACTAACACTCCACCACCTCAAGAATCGGAGGGAACAACTATACATGACTCGATGCACAACGCGGGCATAAAAAGATTTCTTATATGACACCGTCCGCAACACCCAACCATGAAACCTTCAAACAATGTATAGGATCACTTGATAATCTTATCAAATTAAATCTAAAATTTCATTTTCGGAAACAATATATATCTAAATAGATCCTAAGGCACAACTTTTTTCTGTTTTAAAAACAAAAAAATGTATATATTATTTTTTAGGAATGCTAGATAGTCATAATCTAAAGGTACTTTATTTAATTTAGCCTCTAAAATTTTATTTATGTAATATCTCTAATTAAAATCTTATAACACCTAATATTATGCATTTATTCCAACAATAATTCATGAATACAAACAAAAGTCAAATAGGCAAGTTATAGTTACTTATGGTTACCGAATATTTTTCTTATTTTCATTTTCATTACATACTAAAATTGAGAATCTCGCTCCCAGTGTTCTTACCTTATCTCTTATCGAATAAAACCATATTTTAGTTATTGAGTTTCAAGATTTGCACCAATACCAAAATAATCATGAGATTCTAATTGCACCATTTTGATCCTTAAGATTGAAAATTTGCACCAAATTGATTTTAATTTGACCTCATTCTCGTCTAATTCTTTATAATTTCATGAGTGACACAGTAACTGTATTTCACACTGAATAACATGAAAAAAAATATAGTTTTACTTATGGTGTTAAATGATCATTAAAAATAATGATGTCTAATAACGAATCTATTTGTTCACCTAGAGAAGATTCTTTAGATGTTTTGAATAAAGGGATTGACCATAGGTTGTCCGGGTGCAAGGAAAGAGTCAACAAAGTAAACTCGATAGAACCATGTTCTGTGACAGGTGCAGCAGAGCAACAATCATTTTTGGGTAGCTGAAACTGATCCAGGGGCTTAGTGTGAGGAAGAAGAACTTATGTCTATTTTAAAGGAGCTTAATGAGGTTCATGTGTTGAAAAGAAGATTTGCTAAGAAGAAGGAGAAAGCACGAAAGAAAAGATATGCATTTTGAGGTGATAGAGTATTACATGTGACTAGATGATGGGCTACGAGTTGAGGTAAAAGGAGTAGAAATGAATCATGACAGTTGATGACACGATCTGAGGCATTTTGAGGAGTTAAGTGTGAGTGGATCTAGTGATATTGTTTAAGCTTTTGTTGGTTTCTTTTATGCTTATTTTTTTTGACATCAGAGTAGAAATTGAAACTGAATTAACATCTTCATTGATTATTCGATAATAGATTACAAAGGGATATGTATAGATTACATAGTAATGAGTCAAATGCTCAAGAAGATCAAGATTAGTTAAGTAATAACTAACTAATTAACTATGAAATTGAAGCTACTAAGTATAACGAGTTTAACTAACTTATAATCCTCAATACCCCTCTCGAACTTAGGTAGGAATTAGACATAACCTAAATTTGCTACGGAACTTAGTAAACAATTGAAGGGAAACCAGCTTGGTGAACACATCTACTACCTGGTCTTGTGAAGCAATATGCAAGACAAAAAGTTGTTTTTGAGTTACTAATTCCCTTAGGAAATGGACATCCATTTCCATATGCTTACACCTGCTATGGTAGACATGATTAAGAGTTTATTGGTATGCGGACTGATTGTCATAGTAAATTATTGGTAGTACTTTTTGCTTCACTTGCAATTCTGCCAAAAGCTTTTGAATAGCCATGATTTCAGTTTGAGCTGATGCAACCGCCCTATATTATGCCTCAGTAGTGCTTCTACTCAATTTGCTTTGTTTTTGACACTTCCAGGCTATTAGATTGCTCCTAAGGTAGATGCAATATCCAGTGATTGACTTACGATCATCCATATCAGCACCCCAATCAGCATCTGCAAAACCAATTAGTCTATAGTCAGTAATTTTTAAAAAAATTAGAACCTCATTAGTTGTACCTGCTATACATTGAAGAATCCTTTTGACAACCTTCCAGTGGTTCAATGTTGGATTGTGCATAAACTGGGATACTCTATTAACAGAGTATGCAAGGTCTAGCCGATTTGTTGTAAGGTATTGGAGAGCACCTATAATGGACCTATACAGTTTTGGGTCCTCACAAGGATCAAAATCAGTTTGATGGAGTTTAAGATTGGATATCATCGGTGTTGGCATTGAATTCGCATGAGACATTCCAACTTTTTCTAGGACTTCTTTTTCATATTTCTGTTGGCATTGATGAATTCTCCTATCCTGCAAATGTTTAATTTCTAGGCCTAAAAAGTAATGATAGCCTAGATCCTTAAGAGGAAATTTATGATTAAGTTGCTCAATCAAAATATTAATTTCAGAACTATTATTCCCTGTAACAACTATATCATCAACACAGGACAACAAATATATAACAGAATGTGGTGTGTGTCTAACAAATAGTGATGTATCAAATTGTAGGTTGTTAAATCCTAAATTAACCAAGGTATCATGTAAGGTAAGACACCAAGCTCTAAGAACTTGTTTGAGGCCATAAAGTGCCTTATTGAGTTTGCAAACTATATTAGGATTACCATTACCATATCATTCTGGTTGATACATCAGAACCTATTCATTTAATTTACCTTTAAGAAATGCATTGTTAAAATCTAATTGTCTTAACACCCAGCCTTGAGTTAAGGCAATGGTGATGACTATTCTAACAGTGGAAGGTCTAATTATAGGACTATAAATTTCTTCATAGTCAATGCCTTCGATTTGTTGAAAGCCTTTCCTAACTAACCTAGCTTTATACCTCAGTATTTTTTCCTTTATTATTCTGTTTGATAGCAAACACCTATTTATTACTAATAATAGTTGCTATTTTGGGGAGCAGGGATAAGGTCCCAAGTTTTGGATTGTTGAAATGCATGGAATTCAGCATCTACAGCTACTTTCCAGTGAGGACAACCTAAAGCTTGCTTGACATTCTTTGGAATGTCTTGTGCAAGGTCAGTTGTAACCATAGTAAGGGCCCTAAGATTTGTAAGTCTAGATTCGGACTGAGTTACCATATTATGAATATTAGAAGTAGAATTATTGTTAGTAGCAGGGAGACAAATTTCAATTCCGGTTATGGAAATTGGCTGCTCAGCAGAAACTGCATTTGTGGTTCTTGTATCAGTTCGTTTCACCAGTAGGAGTACAAGTGCAATGAATCTGTGTATCATTATCTACTCATTATGAAATATGAGAGAATAAAGGAGGTGAGCAATAATTATGATGATTAGTGTGTGCTTGAATAAATGTGTAGGTGGTTGATGAAGATACAGAGTTTATATGACCAGTAGTGTGTGTAAAATTAGTGGAAGAAAATAAATCAAAATAAGGATAAACCGTTTCATCAAATATGAAATTTCTTGACAAATAAACCTTTCCATCTTTACTCATGAATTTATAACCCTAATGATTACTATCATATTAAAAAAAAAATAAACACTTATGGGATCGAAATTCAAGCTTGTGTTTATTGTATGGTCTCAAGTATGAAAAACAGAGGCAACCAAACACCTTATATGTAGTGTAATCAGGTCTCTTTCTAAATAATTTTTCAAATGGGGAAATAAAGTCTAGTGATGTTGTAGGTAGTCTATTTAATATATATGTAATAAAATTTCGTGGGAAGATTTGCTGTAGCTAAAAGTGATAGAGCAATTTCTATTATACTACTATGTCTCCTTTTAACAGTACCTTGTTGTCGATGGGTATATGGACAAGAAAACCCATGTTTAATACCATGAGATTGTAAAAAATCAGCGAATGAATGTGATAAAAATTTCATACCATGATCAAATTGCAATGCTTTAAGCTGCTCACCAGTTTGTTTTTTCCATATAAAACCATGTAGTTTTTAAAGGCTTCAAATGCTTGTGATTTTTTTTAAGTAAATAAACACAAATATACTTATTATATGCATCTAAAAAGGCTATACAGTATCTATATATGTAGAATGAGAAGTCATAGCAGCAGAGCCACAAATAACCACAAAAACAAGATCTAACTGAAAATATACTGTACTAGAGTCATAGAATGGAAGAGCATGAATTTTTCTTACAGAACAAAATTCATTTAACACCCCACTAAATTCCTATCAAGTTTTATTGTTATTTAATATTTTTCTTAGAAAACTATGTATAAAAAGAGTACGCAATAATTAAAAGATAGTGAACTAAACTCAATTTAAAAATAATAATAATAAATAAATAATTGTGTACCATATATGAAAGCAAAAGAGAAATAAATAGGATCTTAATACTAAACTTATTATTGAATAATATCCTAAATTTAATTAAATATTAAAACACCTCTTCCTCCATAGTTATTTCCATTGTTTACTAGAATATGGCACGTACTCAGTGATTACTTCTGGAATAGTATATAAAAAAGAAAACATTAGAACACAAATTCTCAGTAGACCTCCAACCCACTTATGAGATTTAAAAAAAAAACAAAATAAATACATAATAAATAATAAATAAATAAAATGTTTGAATGAACTAACCATGCATACTTATTAACATGATAAATAAGTGAATGCAACGATCACATATGTTCTCTTTACTTTTAGCTTGACGAAATTGAGCTCACCCGTTTATTATATGAGAGTCCCCTTCCCTTACCGAAGATTCTTATTCCAAGTTTTGGCCGATCACATTACCTTACCGAAGGATCATTTCGATTATCTTGTCTTTGGAATATCACATTCCTTTAGCGAAGGATCATACCTTCAATTCTCACACATGTAGAGTTAGATTGCATGCATGCATAGAAAGAATATAAAATCATTGGAAAGGTTAAATTAAATGGCATATATACATGAAAAGGAAGAACATAAAAAAAGGATTTGAAAATAGTTTAATCTAGCTTTGGGGGAGTCTCATTTGAATATAGGGAACTCTAATTTTTATTAAAGAAAAAGAAGACTAAAAATTAGGGTTGAGAGTATGTGATTTCCCTTCAGTAATCACTCCTATTTATAGACATAGAGCTGAGTTTTTTTTCTTAATCACTAAGTTTCTTTTCGGTTACATTAAAATTTTAATTTGAAATATATACATCCTTCTTATCTTCTTTTTAAAGATTCCAACTAAATTTTAAATTATTTAAACAAATTTTAATATATAAAAATGTGCGATGTTACAATTCACACACATTATTAGGGACTGTTCTATAAATAACAGAGACACCACAAGTTTTCAATATCCTCATTACATTTTGCATATGTGCATGACCTAATCTTTTGTGCCATAAAGTAAGAGTATTATTAGGTTTTGTAGCTTTTAAAATCACATGTGATTGTGCAGAATCAGATTCAGAATTAGACAAATGATACATTTGATAAATAGGACATGAAGAAATAGTATCACTGAAGTCAGAATTTCCCAAAGAAGTTGCCCTCATTTTATTGATATCATCACTCGCAGAAATACTAGAGGTAAGCTCATTATCAGTAGCTAGTTCTATACTAGGTAGTAAACATGATGTAGGCATAGGATCACATGAAATATTATAAGAATCAGAATCTTTTACTATCCTACATGAAAAAGAACTAGGTATATGTATTTCACTAGAATCAGATTTAGGTACATGTAAATTGTCAAATGCATAAACCCCCTTTAGATGTTCCCTGAAGAAGGAGGTTTCGTGTAACCTGATCACGAACAAAACAGTCATGAGGCCAAAATTCAAAAAACACATTGTTATCAGCAGCAAATTTGGAGACATTCATCATGTTTTGAGTTATTTGGGGGTTCATACAACAGATTCAATAGTTTATACCTAACATTTTTGTTTTTATCAACAAAATCATTAAAACCATATTGAAGAATAGGAATACCTGCACCATTACCTACAAGAAGTTGATCAGTACAATTAATTGTTGCCTGAGCAGTCATGAGATTTGAGGGATCAGGGATAACATGATGGCTTCCTCCACTATTCGGGTACCAAGCAGAATTAGTCATTTGTTGTAGAACCGTAATGAATGCTCTGGGCTGATGAAAACTTGAAGCCGGTGGTGGTGGTGTAGAGTTAGCATAAGGAATTTGCTGTAAAGGATTATGTGAAGTTGAGGCCTGGACATATTGTTGGTCATACCGATAGTAACAATTGGAGGCAGCATTTGTGCAATAGGTTCTCGTGTTTTGCCACGAGTTCCTTCCCTCACGTTGAAATCGACCAGCACCACAGCCTCTTCTGCCACTACCTCTCATTGAAGCTGGATAGAAAGACTGCATGAGATTAGCCATTGGAAAAGATGGAGCCAATTTCTTGTTCTGATTGTGCATTTCATCATATGCCTGCAGGAAGGATTCAGCTTCAGCAACAATGAAGGTGCCGAATCTTGCCATGATAGAGGCTGTGTAACCATGATATTCTTCATTTAAGCCGTTGATTATCGCCTGAATGTGGTTATCATCACTAAGTTGGTAATCTAGAGCCGTCAAGGATTTAGAGATACTCTGTAGCTTTGTAAGGTATTCATCGATTGTGCTCGTTTTCTTGACTCCACGAAGCTGAGATTTCAAACCCTGTATCTAAGTCTTAGAAGTAGCAGAGAAAATTGTATGAATCGTATTCCAGGCTTCATAAAAGGTCTTACATTACAAGATCTTGTTCTGGTATCGTTTGCAGATAGAAGCCGCCATCCATGTTTGAAGAGCTAGGTCATGTTGACGTCATTGATGGTAAAATTCTGATTCTTGAACTGTTGTCTCGGCGGTGGGTTTTGGAGGCAAAGGTGGAGTGTTTCCATAAGTGGCGATGGATTTCTAGGTTGAATCAGCCGAATCAGCCACAGGAACAATGATTGTTGGTGGCAGTATTTTTGATAGATCGAGTTGATGCTCCAATTCCAGCGTTTGAATGGTGAGCATACTTCCAAGAGCTAAAATTCCTATCATTGAGTTTATCTGCTAGAGGAACCAAGCCCAGTTTGAGTGTGTTGGGTGTGTTGCTAAGGAGAAAAGCCATGGATGCAGAGAAGAAATGTTAGGGTTGAAGGGAAAAGGGGCAGAGAGGTCGAATATTGGTAAAGTGGAAAGAGAAGATAATATTCTTTCTTCAGCAAGAAAGAAAGAAAAAAGAAAAATTCAAAGAAAGTGATTAACCAGCTCTTGATACCATATTGACATCAGAGTAGAAATTAAAACTGAATTAACATCTTCATTGATTACTGAATAGTAGTAGATTACGAAGGGATATTTATAGATTACATAGTAGTGAGTCAAATGCTCAAGAAGATCAAAATTAGTGAAGTAATAACTACTTAACTAACTATGAAGCATCATCTACTAAGTATAACAAGTTTAACTAACTAATAATCCTCAATAATTATCGTAGCAGATTTCATCTGTAAGCAAGTTTCATTGTTTGTTTGTGTCGAAGTCTTAGGTCTCAAGGGTGTTTTAGGCATTATTATGGGTTTTGTATTTATTTTTAGTGTTTTAGTTATGGTTTGTTTGTTGTAAACTTTTCTCCTCCATTAGGGGTCGAGAGCTTGCTTAATTAATCGATCAAAAAAAAATGATATCTAATAACCAAGAAGTATAAAACCTTTATCCCCTATTTATGCTTCTGGGTATTAGACGATGTCGTTTTTAAAGATCATTTAGCATCATAAATGAAATCTCATCGTTTCCTATTATTAGCATGGAAAACGGCTACCGGTTTGATATATATATGGTCATTTTTGTGGTGGCTACTCTTTCATTGGCTATCGATGGCTACAATTTGACCTGCTAATGTTGACATGCGGAAGTTGTGTTTGAAATTTTAAGTTTAAGGAGCTAAGTGTGCTACCAACAGAGATGATGGTCCCTTATTTTTATCTAATTGGTAAGGTTGAAGAAACCAATGTCATGGCAGCGCCACCTTCACAGAGGAGGAGCTGCTGGTGGAAAGAACAATGCTGGAGTGCTTGGCGTTTTTGCGGCTTCCACCACATACGGGGATGTCACAGAGTTTCGCCATGGATCCAGTAGCCGCCAAAGGACTTGCAGAAGTTGTAGTTCTTTTAGTAGAACTTTCCAACTTGGTATTAGTAGAGTCACGACAAGTCACAAGTGCCGTTGTTGTTAGTTGAAATAGAAAAGGTAGATGCACACGGTGGTAGAAGAAAATGGAATGAATGGTGTGATTGGGGTTATGGGAAAGGGTGGGGGTTCAAATTGATACAGCAGAAGAACATAATAGAAGAGATGGAATAATTAAGTCCCTTGTCTTTTATCCAAAGGTTGAAGATGACCGCCGCCCTGTGCCAATTCCCTGCCGGCCATCACATGAAGTCATAAACCCTAATTTGATTTAAATTCCTAATATTTTTTGGCTTTTTTTCTCACCAGTTCCCACTTTCCTAATTGTCATTCTAATCATACTAATCAATATTTACACTTTTGCAGTAAAAAACTAACATGTTCCTCCCTCCTTGCCTGATGCACTTATGTCTCATTCAAAGTCAAATAGTAAAGCTCATCTTCCACGTGTTTCACAAGGATTGGTGAAGAAAGCATAGCTATGGTAACCACTATAGAACGCACCTATATATATACCCCCACTATTGAATAATTCTTCCACCTTTAAAGCATCACCTGTCAGTTACTTGTGTTGGTACTTGGTTGTGATTTTCTTACAATAGCTTTCTTCAAGCAAATAAAGCTCTTTGTTCCCAAATTTTTCTACACGTGAATCTTAATTGTTATCACAAGCAAAGACTACGCTCAAATTATGCAGCATTTTAGTTAAGATCTAAGTTTGATTTATTTTCCTTTTAATTTGTTTTCTCAAATATAAAATCATAGCAAAACAATAATTCATAAAAGATTGAAATGTATGTTCTTTCACATCTTTTTACTCTAAGTAACATATAGTCCCTCGGAGATTATTCTTGAATTATTTCCTGAACTATTGCAGTTTGCATATAAAATCATCATGATGAAAACATAATGGTTGGTAAAAAAACAAATAAACAAACTAATGGTTGGCTAACAGAATTTTCTATTTAGATAAATTAAAACATTCAATATTTATAGATATACAAAAAAAAACATTATTTTTCTCCTCATCATTATTTTCCTTGGCAAAGGAAACAAGACCCATACAAACGTATTATTATTTGCAGTGTCATCAAGTCAAGTTAAATAACAAAAGATTGCTCATTAGATAAGGTTACAAAATTTTATATACATATCTTCTTGACAAATAAGAGAATATAGGAGAGAATATAACATGAAAAAATATCATATCTAACTTAAAATTTTAAGATGCTAAATTAATGACTTTTTCATTTTATAAACTTTTCATTTCTTTTTATTTCCTTTCATGTGTGATTAATTTTAATACTCACTGATACTTAAAGCTTAATGGTAATATATTAGATTTTGATATAGATAACTTTGTATATACGGCATTAGTATTTAGTAAGGTAGTGATCACTTAGCTTGGTCCAAAATGCCGTCCTATATATATGGGCAGTCACAAAAGTTGACGGAGTTCTATTAAAGTCAGACTCTTGTTGCACCAGCTGAATCAGAGAAGGCTTTAACTCAAAATTGTTGGCCTCAACAGCGGGCCTAACAACATTACTGCTATAGCTGACAGTAGTAGGAGTAATGTAATCTCTGAGAGTTCTCCGCTGATCATTATGCTCTCTGTCAGCCATGTTATCTTGAATGACTTCTTCTCCACTATCAGAAAACGCCTCAGTAAAATCTTCAGAAGAATTCCCCACAGAAGGATTTCCTTGAAGAGCCCTCTGGAACTTGACCCAGTTCCTGTTTCTTGTTAGAGTTCTTTCAATCTCAGGATCAAAGTTAACCAACTGCTTGTTCCTGCAGTTTCCCTGCATACACAAGTAACCAAACAAGCAATCAAGTGGGGACTTCCAACGTCAAAGTGAAGGAAGCCCCTATCAGTAAAAGAAAAATAAAAAGAGTCTAATTTAGAGAACTAATTAATTCTATATTGTCAATCTAATTAATCCCCGGCAACGGCGCCAAAAACTTGATGCCCGAAATTCTTTCGGAATCTCAAACTTCCACCGGCAAGTGCACCGGATCGTATCAAGTAATAAAGAGTGAGTAGAGTATCGTTCCCACGGAGATTAATTGACTAATCAATAATGATTAATTAATTATCTAATTAGACCAAATAAAAATCAAGAGAGATATAATATATCTAAATCTAATCCTAACTAATCCTAATCAAATCAAAACAAATCAAATTCAAATCTAATCAAATCTAATATTATCCTAAACAAATCTAATCACTAAAATCATGCAAAATCAATCAAAATCTAATTAAAATCACTAATTTAACAACTTGGACAGCAAGCAAGTAATTGAGAATTAATGAATAATAATGAAGAACAAGCTAAGGAACAAGAGATGTTCACCCAAACACAACCCTAATGCAAATAATCAAGTTACTTCACATGCAAACAATCAACAAATCACAAGAACCCTAATTAACCAAACCCTAATCTCTTAGTGATTTAGTTTCTCCAGTCCTAATTAATTATTACTCTCTTAATTAATCAAATAGGAGAAGAGGTGAAGAATAGATCTGATTCAATTATGTAAATTACAAAAGGAATTAATTAATTATCTCTAATCTAATTAACCCTAATTCAATTCACATAAGTAATTGCACAATTAATCAATTTATTATCTCTAATCTACTGATTAATCATGAAGAACAATTCCACAAACACAATCAATAATTGGTTTTCTCAAACACAAAAATCAAGAGCTAGAGCAAGTACCTTTTGGCCAAATCACTTCTAAAATTAAGAACAGTGGAATTGAAATTAGAATTGAGGAGCTTGCAGTGGAAGAACTTGAAATTGCATTAGATCTCTGTGCTTGGAATGGACAGAGCTCCCATTCCTGAGCTTGATGGAGGATTAGTTACTCATGATGATGAAGGACACAGCAGAAGAGAAAAGAGAAGAAGAATGCATCATAAACTTAATCTAATCTGTAACGTGACTGAGAGAAAACAGAGAGAAACTTGAATACAAAGTCACTGAATGAGAGGCAGAATGTGTGTGTTGCTGAATGAATCCCCTATCTAAACTTAACTTATAACTATATATACTAATCACTAAACCTAATTTACATTCACTTGAACGAACATGTTGCAGACTTGGGCTTGAGATGAGTAGATCAGGTTGGGCCTTGGTGCGTTGAGGGAGTGTCACGCTGAGCTCACGTTGCAACTTGAGTGAGGCGCGGTCATGAGGCTGTTTTCACATTGAGCCCACGCTCTAACATGAAGGTGGCGCGGTCATGGAGTGAAGGATCACGCCCTAACCACGTTGTAACTTGGCCACACCTAGGCGTGGTGAGTGGTGAAAGCCCACGCCTAGGCGTGGCCTAAACGCGGTCCTAGCGCCATTTTAGGCCTTGGATCACGCCTGATTCACGTTTGAACGTGAATTGGTGTGAGCTTGCCCCCTTGGGTATCGATACCATGTTGCTGGGTATCGATACCCAGCCTTAAAATTGCCTTGATTCTTCAATTCTTCTTCTTTCTTCAAGTTATGCTTTGCTCATAATTTCTTTTCTTTGTAATTTCCTGTAAAATATAACAAAACACTCAAGATAGTAAATGATTGTAATTTGAATATATTTACTTGATTATTAAGCTAAATTACCGTTAAAAGCACATGAAATTAGGGCCTAAAACCATCAATGATGCACACGCATCAGTTGCTTAATGGTTTTGCAATTTTTGAGAAATCCTTTATGAATCTTCTATAAAATCCAGCATGGCCTAAGAAACTCCTAATTGCCTTCACATTGATTGGTGGAGGTAGTTTTTCAATCACCTCAACTTTGGCTCTATCTACTTCTATGCCTTTACTAGAGACTTTATGTCCAAAAACAATACCCTCAGTTACCATGAAATGGCATTTTTCCCAATTAAGAACAAGGTTTGTCTTTCTTGACACCTCTTTAAAACTAAGGCTAGGTGATGCAAACAAGAATCAAATGAATCCCCAAAAACAGAAAAATCGTCCATGAGGATTTCAATGAACTTTTCTACCATGTCAGAGAAAATAGAGAGCATGCATCGTTGGAAAGTAGCAGGTGCATTACATAAACGAAAATGCATTCTACGATAAGCAAAAACACCAAACGGACATGTAAATGCTATCTTCTCTTGATCAACCGAATCAACTGCAATTTGGTTATATCCGGAGTAACCATCAAGAAAACAGTAAAACGCATGCTCGGCTAACCTCTCAAGCATTTGATCAATGAAGGGCAGTGGAAAATGATCCTTTCTTGTTGCTTGATTGAGCTTCCGATAATCAATGCACATCCTCCATCCGGTGACAGTTCTTGTGGGGATCAACTCATTCTTCTCATTATGAATTACTGTGATGCCTCCCTTCTTTGGGACAACTTGGACAGGACTGACCCAAGTGCTATCTGAAATTGGATATATGATTCCGGCATCCCACAGTTTCATCACTTCCTTGTAGACCACTTCTTTCATTGTTGGAATCAGCCTTCTTTGTGCTTGTACCACTGATTTTGAGTCTTCTTCTAGCAGAATTTTATGCATACACATTGTTGGACTTATGCCTTTGAGATCACTAATCTTCCAACCAAGTGCAGTTTTGTGTTCCCTTAACACCTTGAGTAATCCATCTTCCTCTTTTTCTTCTAGTGCAGAATTGATGATGACTGGAAGTGTTTCCTCATCATCAAGGAACGCATACTTGAGAGAAGAAGGCAATGGTTTGAGCTTTAACTTGGATGGTTTTTCCTCTTCCACTTTTTCTGCTTTTACTGGAAGAGAATTTTCTGCAACTTCATCTTCTTCTCCTGCATCATCTTCGAGTTCCTCAAGGAGTGCAAGCTCCTCATTGTGGCTGGAAAGTTCTTCTTCAAATATTTCTTGAGCTAGAGAGTCAATGACATCAACTCTCATGCAGTTTTCTGCATCATTCTCTTGAGGGTATTGCATGGCTTTGAAGACATTAAAGATTACTTGCTCATCATGCACCCTTAGAGTTAGTTCTCCAGCTTCAACATCAATTAATGCTCTCCCAGTTGCAAGGAATGGTCTTCCTAAGATTAAAGAAGAAGCACCATCTTTTTCCATGTTCAAGATCACGAAATCTGCAGGGAGGATGAATTTCCCCACCTTCACAAGCAGATTTTCAACTACACCCTGTGGATATATGATGGATTTATCAGCCAATTGAATGGTCATTCTTGTAGGCTTCACTTCTTCAATCCACAGTCTCTTCATCATTGAAAATGACATTAAATTTATGCTTGCTCCTAAGTCACAAAGAGCTTTACCAATGGTGAGATCACCAATGGTGCAGGGAATTTGAAAACTTCCCGGATCCTTCAATTTTCTTGGAAGTTTCTAAATAACGGTGCTGCAGTCTTCAGTTAATGCAACTGTTTCTTGTTCATTGAATGCTCTTTTTCTTGAGAGAAGCTCCTTCATAAACTTGGCATAAAGAGGCATTTGTTCCAATGCTTCCGCAAATGGAATGTTAATCTGCA
>JASCZI010271967.1:0-16588 GCA_036250425.1 Stylosanthes scabra
CTTAAAAGAATCAAACCGAATATTGTTTGATCCACACTTCCTCGTGGGAACGATATCCACTCCTAGAGTGATACTACTTGATCCGGTTCACTTGCCAGAATCGCTCTTGTGTTTAAGAAAAAGAAAGAGGAAGGTTTTCGAGCGATCACTCAGCCACGCCTAGGCATTGCTCCCTCCCCCTTCACCCCAACCCGTCACCATCCTTGCCCCCCCCCCCTACACACCACCACGTTCATGAGGCACCCCCTTGCCTAACCATGCCTCTATCCCCTTCCTTGTCACGTTTGGCTAGTCCAAACGTGGTAAGGACACCCCCCAAACGCGGTCCTTTCTTTCCCCATCCACAAAACCAAGTCCACAACGTGACAACCTACCCTAAACTTGGCACAAATGTGCCTTTTCCCCCACTTGTTGCTTGCAACTTGGGCAAACCCTTACTTTATTCATTCAGGCATTCAGTTCATAGGTCTGTTACTCATACTCATCATTGTTCCATGCATTTTCCTTGTTGCATCTAGTTCATGACACTGCATCATCCGTGACCTCTGCATCTCATCTCCATTAAGCTAGCATCATGCACCTTGCATCTGATCATATTATCCTTTCTGCATCTCATGTTCACATAGCTAGACTCCCATGTGTTTTGCATTAAATTCATTCCATTTTCCCACACTAAGTTTGGTGTTTTCACACCAAGTTTGGTGTCCCCTCCCCCTTACATCCTGCATCTGCACTATTGCATTCTTTCTCACATCTTCTATTCATTTCACTGCATATTCATCCACTGAGTTTGGTGTTCTCACACCAAGTTTGGTGTCCCACCACCTTGCATAATCCATTCTCCATTTTTCTACTAACACCATCACTTGTTCTTCTCTGTTTTCTATTCTCTTTTGCTTAGGGACAAGCAAATTTCTAAGTTTGGTGTGGGCAGTTCCATTACATTCCGCTTTCTTCCTCTTCAAGCTAGCTTGGAAAACAGAGAATCACAAGGTTATATCATTCCACTTTCTTCCTCTTCAAGCTAGCTTGGAAAACAGAGAATTACAAGGTTATATCTTTCCTTCACTATCTTTTTAACTTGTTTCTCTCTGTTAGTATAGGATTAATTGATTCGTGATGCATGAACTTAAACATTTATCACTCATGATCTTACATCACCCCTAAACTTAGAGTTTTTCATCTTCAGTAAAGCATGAATCATGAAATAAAAAGAATTTCTGTCTTTTACTTAAGAAAGGAATAGAAATATATATATAAGAAAGATAGTGGTTTTTATGACTAGAAAATAGCCTCAATGCTTCAAGGTATCTGCTTCAAGGAAGTACACCATAAAGGAGCAGAAGTTTAGAGAAATATTATAGAATTCGGAGAGGCGACAAAGTAGCAAAGTGTATTGAAAAGCAAAAATAAAGCCTCAAAAAAATCAAAGGCTCTGAAGCATCAATGACCGCAAAGGGTGAAAAAGAAAAAGAATAAAAATCAAAAGATACCCAAGGTTATATGCTTGTGCTGAAATGTGTTGGGGAGAGGCTAGAGTTACTAGATCCGAGGGGTGCTTCAACACCTGGCAACTTGAGCCGAAGGATTCGGGATTGTCGATCGAAAGCTTATCCTAAATAGCTGCCTCGAGACAAGACAGTAAGAGTCAAGAAACTCCCATCCAAAGGAGGGACCATGCTTAAGAGAGATAACAAAAAGAAAGTAAAGGAGCACTCTATAATACTATCCGAACTTGAGGCTCTAACATGGATAACTTCTTAGCTGCAAACTCAATATATTAGAAAATGGTCAAGAAGTATAGTCATTCTAATTAGTGTCTTTAATCAGTACACTCCTCCTTGTTTGAACTTAATTGATACATGATTCTAGTTTGCTTGAGGATAAGCAAAGTTTAAGTTTGGTGTTGTGATGCGTGTGCATCTTTCATGATTTTAGGCCCTATTTTCTTGTGTTTTTAGTAGAGTTTTATCCCAATACTCAAGTAAATTAGCTCAATTCTTTATTAAATACTATCTTGAGTATTTTGTTATGTCTTCGGAGATTTAGAAGAAGAAAGAAAGAAACAGAGGAAGAAGAAAACAAGAAACAGAGAAAGCTTGGAAAAAATAAAACAGAGAGCTCACCCTAGAGGAACAAGTGTCAAGTTTGGGCCAAGTTCCAAACTTGAGCCAAACTTGACACCCACAAGGGCACCGCAAGGCAAACCAAGCTTCCTTGACACCAGCAAGTCACGTTTGGACCATGTTAGAGACTCTAACATGGCCCAAACATGACCATCATAAGAGTTCACAAGCTATTCATAGACGTGGCCCAACCGTGACCCTCCAGACTCAAGGCAAGCCAAGCACCACCATGGTCACGTTTCTGTCACGTTTTGGCTAGCCCAAAACGTGACTTAAACGTGACCCCTATGCAAGCTTCTCAAGCTCTCTCCTCACTCAGCAAGGCCACGTTTGGACCAAGTTTCAGACTTGGCCCAAACGTGGTTCACCTCTCCAAATGCAAAGACTTGCAGCAATGTTTCACTTAGTAAATATAATTCTTCTAGGTTTAGTAATTAACTTATAAATAGCTTAGATTTTAGGTTTAGCATTAATTCAGTTTCAGTTTTAGTTTTTTGGATCCATAATTCTAATTTTCTCTCATCGCGTTCCTTCTACGTAAATTAGGATTAGGGTTCTATGGGTTTTTCCTCTTTTCTCTCTATTGTGTTACTCAACATCATGAGTAACTAAACATTTATCAAGCCAAGGGATGAGGGCTCTGTTCATCCCAAGCATGGATTCTTAATTTGATTTTACTTTCCTTCTACTGCAAACTTCATCTATCAAAGTTTCAATTTCTCTGTTTCAATTTCAGAATTCAATTTGGCCGAGAGGTAACTTGATTTCTTGCCTTCAATTCTTGTGTTTGAGAAAACCAATTATTGATTGTGTTTGAGAATTGATCTTCATAATTTTCCAGTAACTTAGAGATAAGGAATTGGTTAATTGTGCAATTATTTTGTGAATCTCAATTAGGGTTAATCAAAATTAGTAAGTGACATAAAACTAATCTGTGATCTCTTTTGTAATTCACATGATTGAACTAGGATTAATCTTAACCTCTATCTTAGTTAGTTAATCAAGAGATTGATAATTAATTAGGGTTATAGAAACTAAATCACTAAGAGATTAGGGTTTAGTTAATTAGGGTTCTTTGGGATTTGATGATTACTTGCATGAGAAAAAAGTGATTAATTGAATTAGGGTTTTGTTTGGGTGAATATCTCTAAATCTTTGACTTATCTTCATTATTATTATCATTCTCATTGATTTTAGTTTGCTGTCTAATTTTATAATTGTGTTGATTTAGTGATATTTTGTGAATTTTGCATGGTTTTAGTTGATCTTGTTAGGTTTAGATTCACCACCTCTTTGATAATTGATTTGTCAAATTAAAGAACCCAATTAATCATTGTTGCTTAGTCCATTAATCTCTGTGGGAACGATACTCTACTCACTTACTTGCTACTTGATACGATCCGATGCACTTGCCGGTGGAAGTCCGGAATTCTACAAGGATTTCGGGCATCAACATCCCCGCTTTCAACGGATCAACACTCGCCCCTTCATCTAGGTCAAGCTGCTGAAAAAAGCAGGGCACATCCGCCAACCGTGGAATTGGAGGCGGTGCAGGAAGGATGTAACGGGGACCTCCATTGGCTGGGGTATCTGGGATACACTCACCGCCTTCCTAACAGTAAGACGAAGATCCAGAACTTGCAGCATAATCCGAATCAGACTCTGAATTATCCATTTCCATTTCCAAATCCGGCACCGACGATTCGGCAATGCAGACTGGTGTCGCGGCAACAGGCGGGCCATACGGGCTACCGGCTTCACCAACCTCAACAAAAAAATCCATAACATGTTGGGGCATCAGTCTGCGGTGACATCCGAAAGTGACACGAACATGCTCATCATTAAATAACCACACCAAGATATGCACAAATCTACCGTTGGGCTGCAGCGATAGGAAGCGATACCCGACTTTCCGTATCTCCCTAAATCCACCTCCAAGGTTGTACAAGAAGACTTGTACTGAATCCGACATGATGCTTATATCTGCATGTTGAAACATCACTGGTGAGTCGGATTGGAACCAGATTCCATCTTGCCGCTCATGAATGACGGCATTCGGGTGCAACCGGATAATCAAAGGTGGATCTATTAAAAAAAAAAAAAAACAAGAAGGGTGGGTGGGAAAAAAAACAAGAGGAAGAGTGGGTGAGTATGGTGTGAAATGGAGAAAATAAGAGGAAGAGTGGGTGAGTATGGAAGGAAATGGGAAGCTACCCAACCAGCTGGTTATATAGGTTGTAATGTAAACCAGTGTCGCAGCCACTGTTCACGTCTGATTCCTCTAACAGTGTCATAGCCACAGCCAGAGGCACCAGAATTGTCCCAGTGCCGCAGTCACAGCATGAGCACCAAAAAAGGGCCAGTGCCGTAGCCAGTGCCAGAGGCACTGCTTTGATGCACCAATGCTGCATGCCAGCGGCACTCCCATGGAAAAAGCAAGCCAGTACCGCACCCAGTGCACGAGACACTGCCTTGTTTTGGATGACTCGGCTTGCGGCACTGCTAATGAAAATAAAAAAGGTAAATATACATAGTAATATTTAATTTAGTAAATATTGATTTAATAATATTTATTAAAAAAATCCAAACTATATTATATATTGCGTTGTACACATTCATCGTATACAATGATAAAATAATAAATGGAATAATTAATTCGATAATGCTACATGTATACTTCTTTTTGGTGTACATCTCCAACCAAGTCTCAATCGAACATGTTTTTATATATACAATGAACATGTTTTTATAGTTGACACGAACAGGTTTTAAAGCCTGTTCGTTTGCTATTAAAAACCTGTTCGTTCTAGTAGTAATATTCTGTTCGTGCGCGAACAGAAATCTATATATACAACGAACATGTTTTATAGTTGACACAAAACAGGTTAAAAACCTGTTCGTTTGCTTTTACAAACCTGTTCGTTCTAATAATAAAAACTTATTCGTTTGGGACTTGGTTGAAGGTGTACATCAAAAAAAGTGTACTCCAAAATTAATTGTAAGTAATTATAACAGTATGAATATCAAGTTAAAAAGGAATTGGATTAAAAAAATATGCAGAATAAATTGGTGATGAGATGCGTTGAATAGTTATATGTAACGCCTATTAAGTAGTAAATAATAATTAAGAATTAATCTACGTGTATCATTATATACTTTTATACATTTATTTTTTTCTTTTTCTATTTTGATGTCAGTGTTGAGGTATATTATTTTTGTGCTATACATAATTATTTTTATGCTATTGTATGCTGTATTCATGTGTTTTGTAAATTTTTTTATATTAATATTTATATTTTTTGTGTTATAAATAAGATATATAAAAATGTACAGTGGTATATGTAGCATTATTGAATAATTAATACGATATAATAGCATTCATCAATAAAAGGAAGTATCAAATCGTAATAAATGATAATCACAAGAATAATAGGAGCGTAAGAGAGACAAATTAAAAGAACCAAAAATACATTAATAAAAGTAAAAAAAAAAATTAATGGTTACCTAATTTTTCCCAACTTTTAATTATGGAGTTGAATTAAATTTCGGTGATTTTTTTCATATCATTCTTAATTATAAAAGATATTCCTCTTAATTAATATTATTTTATGCTAATATGTGTTTATTAATGTCATATCACTATTAAATAATTAAATATGTTTTAAACTCTAACTTTTATATTTTTTATACTTTTACCCCAAATGTTAATATCTATAATTTTTTTTAACAATTATTGCTATTTTAAGTTTTTTTTCATATTCATTCCCTATTTTTTTCTATTTTTCTAAATATTTGTTTTATATTTTAGTTATTAATATATATATTTATATAAATTATGAATGTTATATTCACGAAACTGTAGATGTTATATATATAGGATGTTATTTGTTTTCAATATTTATAAATTATAAATATTATATACATGAAATAACATCCATTATACTATGCATATAACATCTATAATTTCATACATATAACATTCATAATTTCATATACATATATAAAATCTTAAATTTATTATTTATTATATCATAATTTTAGTTATTTATATGCTATATATGAATGAAAAAAAAAAGTAGCAATAGAAAATAACGAACAATAACAACAACAGATTATAAAAGAAAAATACTTGAATTAGCTCTAGTACTCTGCTAGAGTTTTCTCTTGTTCCCTATTAGGGTTTTCTCTTGTGCTCTAATATTTTGTTAGGATTTTTTCGTATGTCCTAATAGAATTTTTCTAGTGTTTTGTTAGCATTTTCTTTTATTCCCTAATAGAGTTTCGATCTTCTCGTGCTTTATTAGGTAGCGTTTGGTAAGGGAGATTGGAACTAAAATTTCAGTCTCAGTCCCCAAAATTTCAGTATTTTCAGTATCTCCACTTCGAAGGGACTGGGGACTGAAATTTTAATAACTTTTTTTACTCAAATACCCTCACTCAACATTAAAGTTTTCAATATTAACCTTTGTTCTTTCACTATTGACCTAATTCAATCTCTATTTTTCAGTCTCTGTCTCATAGTAAATTTTAAACCAAACACAATAATGAATTTAATTCAGTCTTAATCTCTCAGTCTCAGTCTTCCAGTCTCAATCTCTCAGTCTCGGTCTCTTTCCAAACGCTACCTTAGAGTTTCTCATACTCATTTGTAGTACTTATTTGAATAGGCTTATTGGAAACTTACCAGTTTCATCTCGGACAACGGAGACTAATTTTAAGATAATTTGGAGTCAACATAATGATTTTTCTGCAATGATTCTCTCTCAATTTACTGAGGTGGAGGGCGCCAGCGATCAATTGGTGCCTAAGAAAACATGAGAGTATTTTGCAGGAATTTGTCAGGATTTCGGGAGACCCCCTGACATTCCATAAACCGAAAGGAATCTGTATCTCCTACTCTCTCGAGAATGGTTTTATCTGTAAAACCAACGATCGATCTCGAATTGTGGAATTTAAATTGAGTTCTTGTGGTTTTGGTAAATGGTTCTATATAATCCTACGGGAAAGATATCCACGACTTTCTCCTAGTGCGCCAACACATCTTCGAAGCCACATCTTCTCCAAATGATTCTTGCCTCCGTCATCAAGATCAATCTTGAGTTTCAAAGATATCACATTTCTTAGTCTTCTTTTTTAGTATCTTTCTCTCTAAGTTTATTTAATATTTAGGGATAACTATGATTTTAGGCATAAAGGTTTAACTGAAAATCAATTTAGTCACAAACGTATTTTATGCCAAAAATTAGTCACAAACGTTGTAATTTTTTTCAAAATTGATTAATTTATGATTTTGCCCCTATTTTTAAAGACAAGACCAGTTTTTAAGGGTTTGGACTAGTAAACCGATTTTTAGGAGACTAAACCATTACCACCATCATCACCATCAATCCACCATCACCACCATCAACACCATTAATCCACCATCATCACCATCACCACCATTTCAACCATCTCCACCATCAACATCAACCCCTAATTCTTAACAGCAATTCGAGAATCAATAATTATTAATTAAATAAGCAACTCAGCAATTATAACGAATATTACTTGTGCAAAGTAGCACAACTAACAAAACTTAGCAACAATGATAACCACAAGAAAATTACAGATCAAAGTGTGCTTATATTACATAAGCACTATCAATTTTCACCGGGAAAAAAGCAAACCATCACCATCGTGTTTTCTCTTTGCATAACAAACTTAGTGACGGCGGAAAAAGGGAAACCGAGTGGTGGTTCCGGTGACCTTCGAGAACATCGGCGGTGAGTGCAACAGCAGCGGAAAGAACTTCGACGGTGTTCTCTGCCTTCTCTTCAAGTTCAGATCGTTCTCTCTCAACGCATCTCTCTTTTTGGACATGGAAACCACAACAGGAGCTTCAACGGCGACTCCATCAACCACAGTGATGGCGGAACCATGGCTGGAAGCAGCAACAATTCGAGGTTGCAACAGCGACCGAACCCTAGCGTCCATCTTGAGTCATTCTCTCCTTCTTCGGACTCTCTCTCTCTCCGATCTCACTTCGGCCTCATCTCTCCCTTTCTGTCATTACCGGCGACGGCAGCGGCGACTTCTAGACGTCCCGGTGGTAGAGCTTGGCGACAGAGGAACGAAACACAACAGCGGCATCACTCTCTCTTTCTCTATCTCTATCTCTCACTCTCTGATGGCACCAGCGATGGCGGCAACGGCGTTGCCTCTGGCCGACATCGTCACCTCTCTCCCTCCCCTCTCGTGTTTTTGTTCGTGTGTGTTGAGTTTAGGTCTGCTAGGATTTTGTGTGTGTGTTGTGTTTTGGAGAGAGCTGCTGATGGTGTATGGGTGGGGTAGGAATAAGGGTTTGGTCTGAATTTGGGGCAAAAGGAAAATTAGAAAAAAATTGAAGGGTGATAAAGTTAACTTTCTAAAATTAGGGATCTTATAAAATTAAATCGGTTCGGTTTTCAGTGAACCAATCGGTTTGAAACAAAGAAGAAAAAGTTGGTGTGAGGGGCAAAAATGTCAATTTGAACCATTTTAATATAAATTACAACTTTTGTGACTAATTTTTGGCCTAAAATACGTTTGTGACTAAATTGATTTTTCTGTTAAACCTTTATGACCAAAATCATAGTTATCCCTAATATTTACATCTTTAATTCTTATAGAAATTTCACTTTCTTTTGCTTTGGTTGTCTAAATTAGACCCAACTCATATGTATTTATTTTTTTTATCAAATGAAATTAATAAAAAATACTTAAATTAAGAAATTTTGTTTTTTTAAAAAAAGAGTATGAAGGAGAATCACAATGGATGCACAGGATGTATAATGTGTGATATTCTTCTTCAAATGATAACGAATAGTAATATAGTTTAGAATTTGAAAAAGCAAAATGAGCATGTGTAAGAATAATTATAATACTACCATTAATAACTTTGATTTCAAAAATAAAAGGAATAAAAATCAAGATACGTCACCAATAATAAATGACATAGTTTATTATACATTTAAAAAAAATATATGTTTTAATGATAGGATGTGAATCACAAGTCTTTTCAACGGTCCTTTATTATCAACGGTCCTTTATTATTATGAAATCAATAGCACTACGTAATCAACGTTAGGAGCGCTTAGAGAGCCAATAACTAAGTTATCATCCAAAATTTATATGAGTTATCATCCATAACATATATATTCAAGATTAACTTATCATCCAAGATTTATATGAGTTATCATCCATAACTATGTGTTGACTCTCTATTGGTCATAATGTGTTGGATTCCTAGTTTTTTTCTTATAATGAAACAAATTTAAGTAAATATAGTCATCAACGGTCCTTTATTATCAAGAGGACAAGTGAGAGTCAAATAGGAGTAGGAAATCTTGTGGCTCCTAGTTGAATCAAGTCTTTTCCCTTTGTAAAATTCCTCAACATGCTAATGAGATTACTTTTGGAGTAAATAAATGTGGTAATTTTTCTTCCCTTTTTAATGATTGTTTGATGCACGTTTAACTTCTTTTCAAAATCCTCCAGCATCAGATCAATGTGTGCAGCACATGGTGTCCAATACAAACTCTTTCTAGTTTTCATTAATTTTTCTCCAGCAGACTTGTAATTAGCAGCATTGTCTGTAATCACTTGGACCACATTCTCTTCCCTAACAAAATTTATAGCATCTTCCAACATCTTAAGGACTTTGTCTGTTGTTTTGGATATGTCAGACGTGTCCAATGAATAAAGAAAAACTTTTCCTTTGGAGCTGTTCACCAAAAAGTTGCAAATGCTATGTCTTTTTCTATCTGTCCATCCGTCCGACATGATTGAACAACCAGTTTTCTTCCACTCTGCCCTAAACTCTGCAAGCATCTCATCAATATTGGTCACTGCTTTCTTCAATTGGGTTTCTCTTATATCATGGTAAGAGGGGGTTTGTAGCCAATTCCATATCTGCCAACCATCTCACAAAACTTTAAAACTCAGGATTCTTAATAGCATTAAAAGGAATGGCACTTGTGTAAAAGAATATAGCACATTGTTGATCACATTGTTCCTTTAGGTCCTTCTTCATCATTTGATTTATTGTTGCTTGAACTCGAACTCCTTTTCCTTTTGTGACAAAGTCGCGCATATCTTTACCCTTTTGTTGAGAATTGTCCTTCTCCTTTTCCTTCTCTGCTTGTTCAAAATATTCCTCATCATCACCAAATCTTCTCTTCTTCAATGATGCTTCTTTAGCCCTCTGCACACACTTGTAACATCACAGCCTTTACTTCATCGGGCACTGAAGCACAAGGTTCCGAATCCTCTTTAGTACTGGCAAGATGATGCTTGAACCTATAAATTCCTCCACTGATAATTTTCGAACAATAATTACACTTCACCTTCTTAGCATTGCCTTGGACATCAATCCCATGCTTCCACCCAATATCAATTCTAGCTCCACTTGCATTTTTTCTCCTAGCAACAGGAGGACGAGGAACACTCCCAATTGATGAACCTGTCCCTGATCCAACATTCTCATACATTCTAATTTTTGACCCTGAACCAATTATCAACAATTCAACTAACAGCAAATTACTAATTACTAATTAACAAGCAGCAACATTGCAAAAGTAACAAAAATTAACATGCTATAATACTACAAATCCACAACACTATAGTGAATAACTGAATTAGACCAACAAATTAACTAGATAACGTTAAGTTTTAAAAATTTACTTACCGGAGATGGGGACTTGGAGAGGCAGACAACTGAGAAGCCCAAACAAAGAAGAGAATGCACGGATGAAAATGGAGATGTAGGCAGCAGGGCACGAAGTCTCTGACGGTGATGGAGACTGGACTCACCGGAGATAGGAGATGCCAACTGAGACAGCGGCACGGTGCGGCGGAGCACGAGCAGAGAGAGTGAGATGCACCAGACGCAAACGGCACGAGCAGAGGAAAGGAGACACGAACGGCACGACTCACGAGCAGGGGAGAGGAGACGAACGGAGTGCGACAGCGCGGCGGAGAACGGCCGTGCGGTCGGCGCAGAGTGGTGTTCAGATTGAAGAATGGGAGGCCATGAAAATGGAGAGAAAACAACGAAAGAGAGTGTTGAGAGGTCGAGAGATGAGCGAGAGTGTGTTGCAAAACTGAAGCCCTAGCTATTCTTTTTTTTTCTCCCCTCTAAACGGCGCCATTTTGGGCCGGAATGGGTCATTTTTTAAACTCACTGACTCGGCCTTGAACTCACGAGTTTGACCGAGTTCAACCGAGTTTATCTAGAAGCGTGTTTACGAGCATTTTGACTCGATTCCACTACTTAGAAACGTAAAATCGTACCATTTTACGAGTTAGAACTCGAGTTTAACAACTTGCATGTGATTATATAGAGCATCGTCACATTAATTAAACACAAAAAAGAAGTTATTGGTTGTTTTTGACCAAAATCATATTGGTCACCAAACATTTCCCATATTTGATCGTATTAATTATATAAACTTTTAGTCTCGGACTCTCGTGAATACCCTGGTCACATCCGAAAAAAAATTATGTAATTTCCTTTATTAGCTTATAAAATATTAATTATCCTCGATAATTATGTGGAAAGGGATAATTAATTGAACACAAACTACTTGTCTCCCATTTAGTTCGAGATCATACTTGAATTATGAAAATAAAAATTAACTATCATAATTTCTCTAATATTATAAAAATCACATAACAGACAGAAATATATCTATCATTGCAATTATTTTCTTATTTTTATTTCTTCTTTACTCTACTCATCAATGTTTAAAATAAGCTATATATTATCAATTAATAAATTTTATTGAGCATTTTTATTTCGTCAATGCTAATACTTTTGGCAAAAATATAAAGAAGTTCAATTTAAAGCTTAATAGATACATGTCCCTTTGTATGGTAGGATGAATCTATTATGTTATACTATAAAAAGTAGTTAGATGTCTCTTTATGTATTAGGAATCTTAATCTTAATCTTATCTTATCTTAATCTTAATCTTAATCTTATCTTATCTTAATCTTAATCTTAATCTTTCTTAATAGTATACAATTGGGAAGCTCAATTGCTGAGGTGGAGGCTGAAGAGTGAATTTAGGGGGCTAAATGCTTAGGTGTCATCATTAGAAAATTTAATTTATTTTTTAATTATTTTTAATTGGCATAATTAACTGAGTTTAAAATTTTAAATTTCAAATATCAGATACTGCATGAATTAAAAATTTATCGAAAGTACTCATTAAAATTTCTATTTTTTAATGAGAGAAATAGGGAAAAAGAGAGAGGAGAGAGGGATAAGAAAAAGGAGAATGGGAGAGGGGGAGAGAGGGAGAGTGAGAAAAAGAAAGGAAGAAAAGGAGGAAGCGTGACAGAGAGGAAGTGAGGGAGAGATATAAGGAGAGAGAGATATATAGGGAAAGAAAGAGAATGATAGAAAAAGAGGGAGAGAGAGATAGAAAGAGAGGGAGAGAGAGGTAGGGAAAGAGGGAGGAAGAGAGAGAATGAGATAGGGAGGGAGATGGAGAGGAAAATAGGGAAAGAGGGGAGAGAGGGAGAGAGATAAGATGAAAGGGAGAGAAGGAGAGAGCGATAGGAAAAAAAGAGAGAAAGGAAGTGAGAGATAAAGAAACAGAGAAAATGAGAAAGGGAGGGAGATGGAGAGAGAGCGAGGGTGAGAAAAAAACATGGAGAAAAGAAGAAAGATGAGGAGGAGGAAGAGAGAGAAGAAGGAAATGGGGGAGAGAGGTAAAGAGGTAGGGAGCAGGGGATAGAGGGTGAGAGAGGCATAAGAAAATAGAGAGAGAAAAAGAGAGAGAAGGAGAGGGAGGGAGAGAGAAAGAACGAGGGTGAGAGAAAACATGGAGAGAGAGGGAAGGAGTGAGGGGGAGATAGAAGAAGAGAAGAAGAACGTGAGAGATAAGAAAAGAGATAAAGAGGGGGAGAGAGAAAGGGGGGAGAGAGAAAGAGAGAGATAGAAAGATGGGGAAAGAAAAAGAGAAAACGAGGAAGAGAAGAGGAGAGAGATGGAAAGAGAAGGAGGAAGACGAAGATATATATATATATATATATATATATATGTAAATAAAGAGAGGGAGAGAAAGAGAGAGGGATGGAGCGGGGGCGAGAGAGGTAAGGAAATAGAGAGAGATAATAAGAACGAGAGAGAGAGAGCGATCATATCTTTTGTATTTGGACTCATTGGTGGAAACTTCAAGTTTAGGGATAAAGTTGTGGTAAATTTTTATCAATGTACCGACGTAAAATGTCTTCGATAGTCATGTATCTCACAATATTGATTTAGTTTTGTCGGTTTTGACAAACTCAATGCATTATTATTTAATGACACTTACTTATTAGTGGATAACTTATTTCTTACAAATCACTATATCTAATTTATTACATTGAATAAATTAAAATACAGTGATACTAATTTGCAAAATTTTGAAATTATCTACGCAAAACCTTTCAATCTATTAAGCTTTCAACCTATTGACGTACTCATGGAGTATATAAAAACATATTACACGTTATCTAGATAAATATGAATTGGTTTATTTTTTAATTTTCTTAACTTATTAAAAATTAGAAATATAAAAATATTAATTTTTATTTTTTAAAATTGACAAATTTTAATTTAACAACATGATGAGAGGTAACCCAAAATTTTCTATTTATTGCCAAATAAACAACACTCATATTTTAAGATAAAATAATATATAATATAGATAATAAAAATTTTTCATTAAATAAAAGAGTTTTATGAGTATATTTATATAGTATGGTAAAAGACGTTGATACATTTGTTTTATATTGTAATATAGTGTTTTTAATTCGATAAATTTTAATGAATTGTTAACCAATAAATATTTATTAATTGTTTTACAATATAATGAAAATTCAAATTTAATTTGTTGTTAATTTAAATTTTGGAAAGAATAGTGCTACGAAACCAATGTTATGGAACCATAAGGAACTAATAATTAAGTTATTATCCAAACTCATATATCCAAGATTAAGTTATCATCCAAAATTTATATGAGTTATCATTCATAATTATGTATTACCTCCCTATCGCTCATAATGTATTGGCTTCCTAGTCTTTTTCTTTTGGAAAACCCATGTTTAAGGCATTAACAATTTCTTAAAATTTATTAAAAAACATCCTTTAATTGGATAATTAAATTGTTCTATTTTAAATTAATAAGTTTTTAAAATATCGATATAGTTATTTTATGAAGCGAATAAGTTGTTATAATGGTTTAATATTTTATAATAATGCTATTTGAATAAGTGATTTTGGCTAACCAAGTGCAATCAAGTGATTTATTTCTATACTAAATATAATATTATTTCGGTGTCAAATAGTATAAAAAGTTCACCTAAATAAAATTCTATTTGACACCGAAATAATAGAACTTAAATATGACATGAACTATAATATGTATTATATTTATTGATTCATTTAATAATATAAATTATAAAATAGTAGTAGGTATAATAAAAGTTTATTTGTCATGTTATAGAACATTGCATACTTATTGATTAGGTAAAAAGTAATTAATAAAATTTTAAAAAAAATTCAAATAAATATTGTAAATATTTTGTATAAAATTGATATATTAGGAAATATAACAACCTTGCCTCACGGATTTTTTTTTTAAATAAATGAAAAAAAATTTCAAATTTATCAAAATAGGCACGCCCACAGCAATTTTCCATTATAGGCACCCATTACTTAACCTCGAAATTGGCTAAACACCATTTTCGGGACTGCAGTGTCCGAAAAATGGCCAAAATTATTTTTTCCTTCGAATTCCGAGACTGCAAAGCTCGAAAATGGAACAAATCCTTACTTAGATAAGCAACCCTTACTGCAAGCCCTTTATCATACTCTACAAGATAAGGGGTAAGCGTATAACCAGTTATAAAACCTGCGTGATTCTCAAGCAATTAAGAAGATATGTGAAAAAATAGGGATTTTCATAATTTTTCGGGCTCTGCAATCCCAGAATTCGAAAATTTTTTTTGGCAATTTCCGGGCTCTACAATCCAGAAATGGTGTTTAGCCAATTCCTGTCTCTGCATCCCGGAATAAGTAATGGGTGCCTAAAATATGAAATTGCTGTGGGCGTGCCTATTTTGATAAATGTAAAATTTTTTTATTTATTTAAAAAAATCCCCTTGCCTCACTTATATATAATATATAACCAGCCATGATAAAATTTAAACTATCAACAATTTGAGTTTCCATTCTTATTAATTTACATAATTAATAATTTAATAACCTTTTATACTTTTTTTTTAATAAAAAACAATTGTATTTCATT
The DNA here is from genome assembly GCA_036250425.1 of Stylosanthes scabra. Lineage (NCBI taxonomy): Eukaryota > Viridiplantae > Streptophyta > Magnoliopsida > Fabales > Fabaceae > Stylosanthes > Stylosanthes scabra. The sequence continues at coordinate 15,443 of JASCZI010271967.1, forward strand.
TCACTGAATAAAAAAAATAATATATAAGAATTGGGTCTAATTTGGACAATCAAAACAAGAGAAAGTGGAATCTCCACCAAAATTAAAGATGTAGATATTAAATAAATTTAAAAGAAGATTAAGAAAGATAGTATCTTTGAAACTCAAGGTTAGATCTTGATGACGGAGACAAGAATCATTTGGAGGAGATACAGCTTCGAATAAGTTTTGGCCCAGGGAGACAATTGTAGATAGCTTTACGGTGCAGTACCCCTAAGATTATGTAAAAACCATTTATCAAAACCTTCAATTTACATTCCTGAATGTTGGTTTCACAGATAAAACCATTCTTGGGAGAGTAAGATATATATATCCCTTCCAATTTATGAAATGTCAAGGGTCTCCTCAAACCCTAACAATTCCTTCCAAACAATATTCTCATATTTTTTTCTGCACCAATTGATTGCTGACGCTTTTCAACTCAGTAAATTGAGAGATCATTGCAGAAAAACTATTAGATCAGCTCGAAATGATCTTAAAATCAGCTTCTATTGTCCAAGATGAAATATATTTATCAACAAAAAATCTTCCAATAAGACTATTCAAACAAGCCTATTAAGACAAATGAGTATGAGAAACTCTAATAGAGCACGAGAGGAAATCCTATTCAGGTAAAAGAGAAAATTGTAACAAAACACTAAAAAAATTCTATTAGGGCACAAGAGAAAACTTTATTATGGCACAAAAAAAATCCTAGCAGAGTACGAGAAAAAATCCTAATAAAAACAACCCATTACTATTCTCACCCCTTTCACCTTTTATACTTATTTGCTTTAAACAAGATTATCACATTTCATGGAATTCCTGTATCCTATCACGGATTCAATGTAAAAAATGATTAAGCAGAATTTATGACAGACTATCATAGATTTTTTGTATTTCTTAAAACAAGGTAGCTTGTTACGGATTCTATAAATACAAAATGCTACAAAACCTGATAATTTATTTTCAAATGATGTATTTTGATTATTTGAACTGCAAAGCATTTAAATAGGTGATGAATATTATCCAAATAACAAATTAAAGAGGTTAACAATATATCTTAAAAATTATTTTAAAATTAATAAACAGATATGACACAGGGGCGAAGCTTCTCATCCCCCCCCC
>JASCZI010271967.1:25535-42433 GCA_036250425.1 Stylosanthes scabra
GTTGCGATAGTAATAATAAACTTATTGTGATTTTAAGTTGCTATAGATTGTTTTTTTAGTTATTACTCTAGTTTTTGTTAGTTAGTTTTGCTAGTAGTTGAGTCTTATATTGATTTGCCTATGCCTATGTCTGTGTTTGCAGAGTTTGCACATTTTTTTTGGATGATATCATATTAGTAACTCATTCTAGTCGGGACTTATAATGGATTTTTGGGTTGGCTAGGTTGATTCTTTGTTTATTGACCGTCGATGGAGCAATACTAATACTTGCTGAGGGGATATGAGGACACATTATATAGGTTTGATGCAAGCGACCACGTCGCCGGGAGAATTGCAAACATGGTATGTGTAGCTTGCGTTTGTTTTTTTTTTTTTTGTGATAAATATGATTGCCATAGACTCATTAATGTTATTTATATTATTTTATAGGAGCCGAGGGTTGTGCGCACTCGCCGTAACATCATGGACCCGTCAGATGACCGTATCCGAGACCTACTCCAAGTAGGTGGGTTTGGGCATGTTTCTTTCATGCTTCAGTGGGACCATGATTGAGCCCTGGTGTCTGCCTTGCTTGAGAGGTGGAGACCAGAGACTCATCGTTTCATTTGCCGTGCGGAGAGATGAGTATCACACTGCAGGATGTGGCCTATCAGTTAGGGCTGCGAATTGACGGGGATCCTGTCAGTGGGTGCATTAGCGGTTGGGAGCTTCATTATGATGGAACCGGCATCAAGGCGATGTGCCTTGACTTACTAGGATCCATTTCGACCGAGAGGGATAGGCAGAGAGACAAGTGGAATGTTCACTTGTCATGGCTCCAGGAGACGGTCTGCGGGGTCTTGGGGGATAACCCCACACCTGAGCGCCTTCTGCAGTACACGCGCGGTTATATCATGCATATCATTGGTGGCTTTCTCTTTCCGGATGCATCTGACTCTCGAGTGCATCTGAGGTGGTTGCCTCTTTTGTCAGACCTTGAGGCATGCGGCCGTCGCAGCTGGGGTTCCGCCGTGCTAGCATTCCTATACCTGCAGATGTGTCGAGGGGTGCATTTTGAGCAGAGAAACCTTGGCGGATGTGCGAGCTTGATATTGGCATGGGCATATCATCGCATCCTTCCCTGCCGTCCTTTGGGAGACTTTGATGAGCTGCAATTTCCGTTGGTTGAGAGGTAGTTTAACTTTTGTTGTATTTATTTTATTGAAAATGATATGTTGTTGGTATTTTGAATTAAATCCGAGATGCATGTAATTCTTTTGGCAGGTGGAGGGATCTCCGCATGACCCGTGACTCGCTAGCGCCTAGAGTCCGGATGTGGCGAATGGTCCTGAACGGCGTTGACCATCGTGCCGTGAGTGTTTCACCTTTGTTATTATCAACATTATGTTAGCATGAATATGGATATAACCTTTCTGTATGAAGCCTTATACACAAAGTGTGTCTCCACAGAACCTTGCAAGACTCTTATGCTTATGCTCGGATTGGCTTGAACCATTGAAAATATTGCCCCAGCTATAACCTTCGAGTCCAGCCTACGATGGTCTTGACGTGCTGAGGTTTGGACGCAACCGTGCGAACTGTTGTATCTCCTAACTTCCCATTTTTCCTGTTTTCTGCGATAGCATATGCGGATGCTCCACCGACAAACCGGGCCAAATTGGGCGCATTGCACTGCATACTTCAACCGATCACTCTCTATAATCTTGTACTCAACTGCTCTTCTTATGCTGTACGTCTTTACGGCCATCACAGCAGCTTCTTTGTCTGCAAATTCTTGCCCAACTTCAAACTCATCCACCGGATTATCCTCAGGACCACCTTGAAACCCATGAGAACCTGGATCCATTGCACCCAGGTTGAGTGTTCTGAAGTGGCCAGGATGATCATATGATCGACTAATTGCTGGCTGCGCATACGCAGGTTGCGTATGTCCGAAGTAGTTGACCCCTTGCACGTCTTCTTCTTCGTCATCCTCCTCCTCCTCTGGAGGCAAAACCGTTGGCTCATTGTCCATATCGTCATTATCAGAATCATTGTCAAGCAGATAAGGATGTGTGGTTGGATCTCCAACCACGGATTCATCGTGACTATCGCCCACATCCACCGCTGGTTGATTTGAAAATGGGACGGAACCATCGCTACTTCCCTCGGGCTGCCTGTTCAGATCTAGCATTAACCGCCTGATGTTTCTTTCTACCCCCCGCCAGATTGCGAGTTAGCTTCTGAGTTATTCCCCCCGTCGATCAGAAGCGCATATAGCTCTAACAGAGGCATAACAGCTAGATGTAGGTGCCATTCACGGATTAGCGCAACATCCGCATCATCGCGTAAACGGAATCTGCGAAAATATATACATGCCACAACTATTCAAAACCGAATCATCCACAATTATTCAACACGTCAACAGAGTGAATATTTTATTACCTCTTGAAGCAAAAGGTTCCGTCCACCTCGTGCAGATATCTGTACTAAACTTTCTGGACTCGTTTCGTGTCGCCCTGTCCGATGGAACGCAAAATAAAATCCTTTAGCTGCTCCAAACCGATCTCCTAGTTAGGCCAGCGAACAAATGCCGGTTGCGAACAACTGAACACATCATTCCCATTCTGATCTTTTCTTGTTTGACCCGCATAATGTATCACAACTAATATTCCATCGTCCATAGGAATGAAAAAAAATGGGAATGTATACTAAATGTTAGAGAGAGAAGAGAGCATTTTATAGAGGTGGGAAATGAGAATGAAGGAGTGCCGAGTGAGAATGGGGAGTCTAGTATTTATAGAGGGGTCGTGCACCAAGTTCGCCAATTTATTTGGCTTTTAACATAAAGTTCGCTCAACTAATAGGCTAACTTGGTATGTAACACACCAAGTTCGCCTATCTATGACCCTATTAAGCAGAAGTTCGCCACATATATAGGCGAACTTGGTGTTACTTTCCAAAATATGCACCAAGTTCGCCCTTTGGTATGGCTATCATGTATTTTAGCTCGTTGAATGGGCGAACTAGGATTAAACGGCGAAAAAAAATAGATTCTGGTATTTAAAGTGTTGATGATTTTTTTTAGGAAATTAAGTTTTTTTTTATTTTATTACTGAAAATTTTCTGGTTGTGGGGATGTTCAGTTCGCTAGTGCATTATATTAGTAGCGTTAGTTTAAATAACTTATTAACTAACAATAAACTCTTGAATAATAAAAATTAAATTTGTAACAAATTAATTCTTAACTTAGTGAGAAAACAAAGATGAAAACATCCAACTTTCACACCAGTTAGTGTTTTGGATTATATATTTTTTAATTAAAAAAAACTATTTTTTGTTTTAAATTTGGTTATTATAAATTTCGATTTGGTTTAACATTTTTTTTCTCTCGATTCGGTAGGTTACAGCCCTGGTTACAACTTACAAGGCCTCCTCCATGAGGCAAGGAATCCAGCATCTGTGGATACCGTTTGAGTCGTTGATAGTATCTTCTGACACCAAAACTTGAGTTGGGTTCTAAGATTTTTTAAAATTTTCTTACAGTGGTAAATATGATTTTTTTTAATGTTTTTTAAAAAATAGCCCAACAGCTCATGGGTAACCCCACAGCCACAGGGCCACATGTGTGAAGAGTGAAACTTCCAAAATGATCTTCTTGTTACGCGGTTGTTTTCAAAACGCCATCAACGCTCATCATGCAATTGGATGTGGGCCATTCCGCGTGGTACCACGTCCAAGCCACCAACCTCTTTCTCTCTGTTGCATTGCCTTAGCTATATGCCTACGTACAATACATCATACATGCATTTATTTTTCTCTAATAACACATACGTATCGTATTTAATTTAATATTATTTATTCATTTCGACAATAATTAATTAACACAAAAGGTTAAATAATTTTCAATTGATGTAAAAATTGATCTTAAATTGTTTTTTGTATTGAATATATTAGTTCCTAATAAAATAAAAAGAACAAATTAGTTCCTAAATATATATATAAAGACAATTAGGGTAGTTTAATTTGATGATGATGATTATTATTATTATTATTAGCTCCCTCACTAAATTCTTGCCTAGCTGCGTACATATATATTGCTAAGAAAACTAAGGCTTCTCCCTACTGTCCCAAAGCTTAGCTCTTGTAGCAAGTTAAACCGTTGAATCCCACCGAAAATCAATCATATTTTTTTTGGCATCTGACGAAAGCGAGTCATTCATTATGGCGTTTGACACTTGAATACTCATGATATTTTTTTTGAGCTAAGTCTAAAGTGCTCTCTTAGATAGGCCAACTGTACTAAATCGTTGAAATTTAATTATTCTATTTTAATCTCTAAAATAAGAAAATGTATTTAATCAGTCTATCTCAATTTAAATTCCATCAAATAAGACCTAACATTGTGACTGAATTTGTACAATTCCTATCATAATGGACTTGGTAATGGTTGAATGTGCTAGGAATGAAAATTTATTGAATCAATTTGGCTTATCTCTCTTTTTATAATCCTAAATTTATACATTGTTAACTTTTATTTGATCAGTGAAAAAGAATTAATAACCAAATTGGTTCAACAAATTTTCATTGCTAGCTCCCCTAGTCAGTATCAAATTAGTCCAGCGTAGCAAAGAATAGATTATGTCAATTCACTCGCATCGTTAAGTCATATTTGATGGAAAGGAGGTTAGCACTAATTATATAGTTTTTTTCAAATTTCAGAAATTAAAATTGTGTAATTAAAATCTTAAGGCAAATTTAATACAAACGGCCAGGCCACCTTATAATTGAACACATCCTTTTTGGCTTAAAGAATCTTGTTATAAATAAATATAGCCTAGCGATAATTACGTGAATGGATAAAAGCATAGAAAAGCATCTTTAAGACAATTACTGTCCGGAAAGCTAAAGCGATCTAATAATACGTTGGTTGTGAAACTATGCGTCTATGCCCTACACTCTACGTTAATTGTTAGTTTTTATTTTTTCTTTATTATCATATAATATTTTCTCTATTAATTTGTTGCAGATATGAACTTTATATTGCTAGTCGATGAATTGCTATATACATAAAGCAATATTTAAACTTTTAACACTTATTTAAACGAATTAATAAACTAATCACTAGACTAATTCAATTTAATTAATGTATAGATTTAAAAGTTTCCATGGCCTTTGGAACATTAGTTGCACATATCTTCCTCATTATTAATATTAATGCAGTTGGCCACTTGGCCACCAGGTTAATTAGCGGACTTAGCCCGCCAATTCGCCAGCGGGTAGGATGGGGTGAGTTTTTCTAGCTCCTTTAACATCCTTACTATGATATAAATATTATTTGAGTTACTTTGGAATTTACAAATAAAAAATGAAGAAAAACATATGTGATCTAATTTTTTTAAAGTTGTACAAATATATCCGTTACATTTGTTAAATATATAACAACCATTGACTTTTGAATAAATAGTATAAGGTTGTCCTTTCGTAAGTTTACTCACAAAATCGTAAAACAAAAGAAAAAAAAAAGGAAAAATGAAAGAAAATGAGAACATGAAAAAGGAGAATAGATGAACTAGAATCGAAAGGAGAATACGAAAAAGAGGGTAGTTGATCTCGAGTAAAATTTATAGAGAGTTGTCATTGTAACATTTATTCAGAGGTCAATGGCTATTACATATTTTACAAACGTGAAAAATATATTTATACAATTTTAAAAGATTAATGACATATGTCTTTTTCTCATAAAAAAATAAATCATAATTAACCTAAACGTTTGGAGAGCAAATTTTTTTTTTACCTTAAATTAGTTATACTTTTCAGCACCAAAATAAATAAATAAATAAAAGCGCTTTGGTTTGTATAAGTACATCTAGAACATTCTTAAAAATGAATGATGAAAACCTAACAGCATATTCAAGTATATCAGCAACTGAAAGTGAGAAACCGGAAAAGACATAAAAAGAAGACAAAGTTGATGATGATATCAGTGGCGAAATTTCAGGAGTTAATCGTCAAAAATCACAAAAGTGGTGGGCTATTATTATTCATGCTACATTTTAACTTTAATAACGAGTTGTTGTCCCATTTATCATATACACAAACTAATATAAATTTGACAAAAAAAAAAAAAAAACTAATAGAAATTTTCTAATCAGTGTTTAAAAAAAATGTATTTTAATTAAGGTGAGTTATATTTTACATGTTATTATCATATATATATCCAACATCTTCCTATTATATCCTTATTATTAATTTGTGTGGAACTTCTTATATACTAAAAAATGTGAATTCTGTATGTAAAACTTCTATATATAGTAAGAGACTTTTAATTAAATATAGAAACTTTAAACTATTTTATACCATAAATGTTTGAATAATCTTGACATTTTTTTCCAGCAAGAACATTTTACTTGTTTTCATACCTTTTTAAATAATGCTCTTAGAGCATGTTCTAACAAAAATTTTCAATTTAATATTTATATCACATGAAAAAATCAGCTATTAATTATTTATAATATAGAAAAATGTACTAGTTTTAATTTCATGAAAAAAAGTGTAGTTATACTATTGTAAAAAAAATAATTATAATTTTATAACAATTTTACTTATTCTAATAATTAATTATTTTATAAAAAATATATAAATAGACACGTATATACATATTTTGTTGACCATATTTCTTTAATTTAATTTACTCATATATAAATTATATATAATAACTTACTTTTAGTACCAACTATATTTCTGTTATTCAATATATAAGTTCAAAAATATTAGGAAGATAATAAAAAATTGGTCTAAAACAGTTCAAAGTTATTTTATTTGATATTTTTTAATTTTTGCTGAAATAATTAACAAATATTAGATATAATAAGAATACAATTATAGAAATAAAATAAAATAATTTAAATTACAATAATGCTATGGAACCAACATTAAGGAGCCTTTAGGGAGCCAATAGTTAAGTTATTATTCAAAATTAAAAAAATTATCATCCAAAATTAAAAACGTTATCATAAAAAATTATATAAGTTATCATTCATAATTCACTACTAAGTCCATTGGTTCCCAAATATGTTGGCATTCAAGACTTTGTCTTTAAATTATTATCTCTACATACAGTGGTACTTCATATCTTGATTCTTGAGTTTGAAGCAATAAGCCATAAAGCAATCAAAACGCGTTGAAAGCGCCGAACATGAATCATCAATTTTCATCCTTAAACTAAGCATAATCTTCCATTAATATATTCTAAAATTTATCATCATCTCACTCACTTTTCTCATATAAATATAATCAAAAGCTTCAGCATAGTTTCACTCCTCAAGCCTAAGTAGCTTGCTAGCGTGGGCTTATATTGCTCTTGAAGCAAACTCACGCTTTGAGCACAACCACAGAATTACAATTTACCTGGTACTTTATTTTCAATGCTCTCAACGCTTCAACTATGTAAACTATTTTCGCCGTCTTTATCGTTACATTAAAATTAAACTCTGATCGTCGCTTATTTTGTTGTAGAAGACTTAATGGGAGTAAAAGGGTTGCTACATTTGTTCTGTTTTGTGGTGAGTGTGTTGAGTGTGTGTTTGGTGCAACTGCAAGCAGAAGATGCATATAAGTACTTCACATGGACTGTGACTTATGGAACACTCTCTCCTCTTGGTACACCCCAGAAGGTAATTAAGGGTTTAGTTTAATTTAATTATGAGCTTTCAATAATTTTTTTTTCTTCTGATAATGTAGTGTAGTAATGTTTTTGCTTTATATATTGGTGCTTATGATGAAGTTTTTTATTTTGAAGGTGATTCTGATCAATGGTGAGTTCCCTGGGCCTCAACTAGACTTGGTAACAAATGACAATGTAGTTCTTAACCTTATCAACAAGTTGGACGAGCCATTTTTACTTACTTGGTGAGTTTCTCTATCTGTTTATCCATATGCGCTTTTTATTTCCCTGCTTTTTGTTAAGAGCGAGTAAGAGGAAGGTAGGAAATTAACCTCATTTGGAAGAAAAACTAGAGAAACAGAAGAGTTTATAAGATGAAAAACTCGAAAATTTAAGGGTAGGTTTAGTTTGCGTTTTTAATGTTTTCGGTTTTTTGAATTTTGTTAAGGAAAAAGTGAAAATAGTGAAAATACTATTTTCTCTTTTTTCTTCACAAAATTCAGAAAATAGAATATACTGAAAACGAAAAAAAAATGAAAATGCTAACCAAACGCAATATCTCAAGATTTTGAGTTAAATGTGGCATTTTTGCGTTTTGTGTTTTTTTTTTTACTTGGTTAGTTTTTTTTGAAATCATAAGATTTTCAAAAATATAACAAATATTTTAGAGTACCTTTTTACAATTAAAAGAAAAGTATTATATAGCTAATTTGTTAGATATACATTGATTTTGCATTCCATGAAGTAAAAACTTAGCCATCTAATAAGATTTATAACAATGCAAGAAAGCAAAAAAATTAAGGTTGTTTTTGGACAAAATTAGGGTGTGTTTGTTTTATATTTTAATTTTCTACTTTTATTTTTAATTTTTTTGTCTTCATAATTTTGTGAAAGAAAAGAAAATACGAAGTCAAAACAAAAAATATAATTTTATTATTTGTACTATTTTATCTTTCTTTTTTCATTAAATCTAAATAACATAAAATATTAAAAATAAAAGCGTAAACTAAACATGCCTTTATTTTCCAGATTCCTAATATATGTAACATTTCATTTTTTTTTTTTTTTTGTCTACAAATAGAAATGACAACATGATAGATCTGCATTTTTTTGGTTTTATTGCATTTCATTTTAGAAAATGGTTCAACATTTGACCTTTGTTGTGTTGATGAAACAGGAATGGTATTAAACAAAGGAAAAATTCATGGCAAGATGGGGTATTGGGAACCAACTGCCCTATTCCTCCAAATTCAAACTACACTTACAGGTTTCAGGCAAAGGATCAAATTGGAACATACACATATTTTCCATCAACTCAGCTGCATAAAGCAGCTGGAGGGTTTGGAGGACTCAATGTGTACCATAGATCAGTGATCCCTGTTCCTTATCCATTCCCTGATGGAGATTTTACTTTGCTCATTGGTGATTGGTACAAAACTAGCCACAAGGTAAAGCCTACCTCACATTTCTTTTCTTTTTGTTGATTCATAAATTTAGAGTGCATTTGATTTGTGTTTTTTAGATTTTAATATATATTTTTTTTAATTTTGTGAAAAAAATGAAAATGTGAAAATAGAAAACATAATTTTATTTTCATTATTTTTTCTTACAAAATTTAAAAATAGAAATTACTGAAAAATAAAAACAACAAAAAAAATACTAACCAAACATACTCTTAGTATCCAATTATGAAGGAAGTATTGGTAATTGTGATCACGATAGAAAAAATTACAGAAAAATGTATATAAAAAAGTGAATAGATACCTAATTCGATTCTTCTTCATTTACACGACCCTTAACAAAATAAAAATGAGACATCATGACTCCTGGTATTATTATTTTGAAACAATGCGACCCTCTGTTTAAACGTTTCTCAAATGCCATCAAAATTAATTTAGCGGCAGTATACTGTTACTATAATTTAAACCTATATAACAGCCCTCTAAACTAAATCAATTCCAATAAGCAAGATCATATTTTTGTCTTCTTTGTTCATTCATCAACTTATAAATCATTTATAAAGCTAAGTATTATTTTGATGTGCTTGCAGTTATACTACTCAAATATGAAAAATTGAGGGAAAACATATATGTAAAGATGTTAAATTAGGACAACTAAAACACGGTTATATACACTAAATAATTTTTAGCTGATAACTGTGGTAATTAATAATTGCTTGTTAACATGCAAACCATATTCATAACATTTTGTTCTGACAATTACAGGCATTACAACAATCATTAGATTCTGGCAAAACTCTTTCCTTTCCTGATGGTCTCCTTATTAATGACCAGACACATACTACCCTCAATGGTGACCAGGGTATGTTCTTTTGTTTAACAGTGTCCTGTTTTGTGGTACCCAAATGTTGAAGTTTTTTTTTTATGTTGCTAATTTTGTTGGTACATATATCTTGATTTAAAAGTCATTAAAAATTACTTTATCATTTTACCAATCTCTTAATTTTAGTGGAGCTTAAAGTAAGGGATTTGATAAAATGATTAAAATAATATTTAACAAATTCAGTCCAACGGTAACCTCTGGCAGGAAAAATGGGGATGGCACCAAAGTTACTAGCAGAAAAGTTCCGACATTAACTACAAAATTAATTCGTTCCCCAAAATATGATTAGCGACAAGTTTTTCTTCTGCTAATTACCGTCGGATTTCTTTAATCCGCTACTAATGTATTATCGACAACGTTTATTCTGTCTGATCCATTCTATTGATAAGGTGTATTTTTTGTAGTTCAATCTCCTTCACTTAAGAGGATCTTAATTGTTTTTCAACAAGTTCTAAATTGCAAGTAATCCATATTTGCATTAATAACCAACATTATTGTTTATATTAAATTTCATCAGGGAAGACCTATATGTTCAGGATCTCAAATGTGGGGTTATCAAGCTCAATAAACTTCAGAATTCAGGGTCATTCACTGAAGCTAGTAGAAATTGAAGGGTCACACACAATTCAAAACATGTATGAGTCACTTGATGTCCATGCTGGCCAATCAGCTTCAGTATTGGTGACATTAAATCAATCTCCAAAAGACTACTACATTGTTGCCTCAACAAGATTCTCCAAGAAAGTTCTCACAGCTACTGGAGTTCTTCATTATTCAAACTCTCATTCACCAGCTTCTGGACCTCTTCCTAGCCCCCCTGCTTACCAATATCATTGGTCTGTGAGGCAAGCAAGATCCTTTAGGTAAGATTCACCTCTCCAAAAAAGTTTAAGCAATTAAGTACAAGTAAATAAATAAGATTAAATTACTCTGTTATTCCCAAAATTTTTACCAAATTTGCGATTAAGTTCTTACGTTTTAAAAGATTTTAACTGAATCCCACACGAGTTTAAAATTTGTATGTAATTACATCTTTATCATTCCAAAATGTTTAAGTTAACAAAATATGCTAAGATATAATTGCTAATGTTATGAGCACGAATCTAATTACAAATTTAAAATCAGAAATTGAAAACTTTTAAAGTGAAAGAAATTAATTACATTTTTTTTAAAAAAATTATAAGGATTAATCAAGTAATTTAATCAACAAATAATTATGTATTGTGCTAAAATTATTTTTTCTCTATTTAGAAAAATGAGACTAATAAAAATTGAACTTTAGATCTCGTAATATTACAAGACATTTATCCCCAAAATTTAAGATGTTAAGTTATCCGAATGGTTTTTATATACCTAACAACCAATTTAAGTTCAAGTAAACAACATCAATTTTCTCCCATCTATCTATATTCATGATGTGTTACAAGATTGATTGTTGTTGTTGTTGTTGCAGATGGAATCTGACAGCAAATGCAGCAAGGCCAAACCCACAAGGATCATACCATTATGGGAAAATAACTCCAACCAAGACAATTGTGTTGGCAAATTCAGCACCATTGATCAATGGGAAAAAACGTTATGCTGTTAACAAGGTTTCTTATGTGAACCCTGATACTCCTTTGAAGCTTGCCGATTACTTCAACATCCCCGGAATTTTCAGTGTGGATTCAATCCAAAGCCTTCCTTCTAATGGACCCTCTTCAGCACACATAGCTACTTCTGTTATTCCAAACTCTCTTCATGATTTCATTGAGGTTGTTTTCCAGAACAATGAGAATACTATGCAATCTTGGCACCTTGATGGCTATGACTTTTGGGTTGTAGGGTATGTCAACCTTTTTTCTATCCCTTCAATTTTCGAGAAAACAATAATTTCTAACCATGAAATATTTGGAGTAAAGATTCAACTCGGCCTTTCTCCATTTTTAGTAAAAGACAATGAGGCCCTTATAAAAAAATGGTATATCCTGACCCTTGTCTATTACCGAGATGGATAAAACGACTCTTGTCTAGAAGAACGGTACATTCCAATCTTTATTCTTCTTTGCCATGAGATATAGAGGTGCTTATCCCTGTAATGTTGGATATAACAAAAGGGCTGCTATGTCTCACGACAAGTTAGGACAAAGGTCGGAAGGTGCTACTTTTATAATTGAAAATGAATAGGGAGGCCAAATTGAGTTTTTATTCAAGGATTTGGATATAGACAATTCTGACTATAAAACATGTAAATTAGTTTCAACTTGGATTAGTATACAAAGAAAAAAAAAAAAAAAAACTACTTAGAATGTTATCAACCCAAGCTTTTCAATTTTTCTTTACATGGTTTAAAAACAAGCACACATTTAATGATGAAATCGTTGCAACCGTTACAGTTATGGGTTTGGAGAGTGGACACCAGCCAAGAGAAGATCATACAATCTTGTGGATGCCATAACAAGACACACTGCACAGGTAACTAAAATAAGAATTACTAAATTGGTTGCTTGGTAGTGAAAATATAAGGACAAATTAGTCTATTAAAATCAAGCATTACGAGTTAGTCCTTTAATATTTTGAAGAAAAAAAAGGTGTTATATATTAGCCTCTTTGTGTAAAATTTGAAGTTCTAACATAAATTTGAATAGAAGAATATGTGTGCTGAAAGAATTACTTTTAAAAAGATTGAATAGTATTTAGCTTAAGTGTGCTGAAAATAAATTTACTTCTGCAAAAGGTGATTTTTGAACCTCAAAGAAACAATTTTCAAAATAGAAAATTATAAGTAGCCAACTCTTTTTCTTATTTTAATTTTATTTTTAAACCAGAACTAACCAATTATTGTTTTTTTGTAATACTAAAATGTTGATCCTCTAACATTTTTCAAATTCAACCCTAATATGCATACTAAATTTAGTGGTGTAAGGGACTCATACTCTGTAAGTGGAGTCTCAAGAGGAACAGAGTTTGTGTGAAACAAGTGTCTTCGTTGCCCAAAAAGAGAAAGATCTAATATCCTTACCTTGTGTGTTGTTTGAATTAATGTAGGTATATCCAAATGGTTGGACTACTATATTGGTGTCGTTGGACAACGAAGGTATGTGGAACTTGAGATCTGCAATATGGGAGAGGCAATATCTTGGGCAGCAATTGTATCTGAGGGTTTGGACTTCTCAACAAAGCCTTTCTAATGAGTATAATATTCCTCCTAATGTCTTGCTTTGTGGCAAAGCCAATGCACATCATCACCCTTAGTATGTAATTCACATACATCAACATGTGCAATGTTTTGCTGTGGTTTTAATTTCCAGTCATGAGGGGTTGACTAAAATGGCAGATTTAAAGAGAAAAATGAACAGGAGAGAATGTGAAATATGTAAAATTAAAGAGACGTACGTTTGTATGAGAGTTCAGTGATTGTTATTATTTTTATATATCTGAAAAAAATTATATTTTATATTTAAGTTCAGCTATACTTTTTAGTTTTTAACTTGATGCTCTTTTTTACGTTCGGATTTTATAACTATTTTAGCAAGTTTTATATTTCATTTCTAATTTAATTTTGAACCAACAAAGAGAAGAGGAACCAGATGAGGCATGGTGGATGGCAACAACAAAGAGGAGATTGCGGATGGTGACATGGTTGGTGGATGGCATGAAAGAAAATGCACAAAAGTTTAGTGTTTCCTAACTAAAGTTATTGACTCTTATTTGCCACTTAAGTATTGGTTCTTTATAATTTTCCTTTTCAAAAAATAAAAAACACAAGGGTGGAATCAGATCCTCTTGCAAAACTTAGGTAATTAAGTTCAATCTAATCTTATAATTGTCCTTAGCAATGATACCAGAATCAGATCAAATCAGCTGGTTGAGTTGGAAAAATAGAAAATTTGTTCTTCATTCAATTCGATTCAAGTGAAAACCAATTAAATTAGTAGTTAGCAGGTAATTATGATGCACTGACACGGACACGAAACACGACACGACACGTGACACGCCGATACATCAATCTCAATTTTACATATGACATGAGGACATAGCATATTATATAAAATATAATATATTTTTAATAAAATTATAATAATATATTGACATTTTATTTATATTAAAATTTAAATTATTATTTTTAATATTTTTTTAATTATATAAAATATTTAAAATAATTTTTAGTTTTAAGAAATAGTAATATGTATTACTTTTAAACTCATTTTAAGGAAATAAGTTAAGAATAAAGTTGGACACGCCGATACGTGATAATATTTTGGAGTATCAAATATTTCTGAATAGGTATTTTTTTTGTCTTTTTTAAGGACACGAAAGACACGCGTGTCGGACGAGTGTCGGTGAGTGTCGTGTCCAAAACGTGTCCGACACGTGGACACGCTAATTCAACAAAGTGTCCGGCTTGTAAAAATCAATCCAGTTTATAGTAGGAAAATAGTTATACCTTTTTAAATAATTATATTATATTTTAAATAATTTTATATTATATTTTAAATTGTTATAAAATAAAGAGAGATATAGCAAGAGAGAAAGCAAATTACTGAATGTATATTTGTTATTGTTGTTGTTGTAGTATTATAAATGTTACATACAAGGAGCTTCTATGGTGCACACAATTGTGGAGGCCAATGGTGGCCATTGTTTGACCAGCCAATGTGGCGTTCATACCTAGCGATGGATTTGAAAAGATGAAAAAATCGCATAACTGGGTGTTGGGGCAAAAGGGGTATATGGGGTATTATAAATCAGAAAAATTCTGGACATCGTCAAACCATTGGGCCACTCATGCAATTGGATCACAATATGTCTTATAACATGAATCACTGTTTTAATTTTGTTGGAAATGTTTTTGGAGAAGGGAAAATAAGGCTTGGGTGTTTTCAATACACATAATCTAATCATTTATCCAAAAAATAAAAAATCTAATCTATCTAATGTAAAAAATGCAAACACACACGTATAAGAAAATGGATTTCGATTAAGCTGATGTCCTTCGTGATTGTCCTCAGGCTTCCAGTACTTGGATTAAGCTGATTCACCCTAGGCATGTTGATTTCTTCTTTAGAGCTCCCTTCGAAGCCTGAATCCGTTGGAATCTCATCACAGATGCAGGTCTGCCCAATATCCAAAATAGTTGGACTATCCACTTCTTGGTTACGTGTTGGTGATCGCGGCGATGGAGAAACAAGGAGATCTTCTCCCTCCCTTCCAAGCGCCCCCCACAACCTAGTTCCTTCTTATTAAACCAATCCTTAATTATCAGAACCGCTTTTAGAAGAGACAACATCACCAACCATTCAAGAAAGATTGAAGTCTATGTCACTTGGAATTATCCTCCTTCAAGATGGGTCAAGCTTAACACGGATGGGTCTGCGGTTACGAATCCTGGCCCTTCAGGATGTGGAGGACTCCTGAGAAATGATCAAGGTTGCTGGATTGTTGGATTTATGGCCAACCTTGGTAAGTGCACGTCATATCAACCGGAATTATGGGGCATAAGTCATGGTTTACAGATTGCTTGGGAGGTAAGCATTAGGAAGCTGATTGTTGAAGTTGATTCAAAATCGTTAATCACAACCTTAATGAAGGAGAACATTACCAATCACTCGAACTCTCTGGTTAGACACATAAAAAATTTAATGAGTCAGAGTTGGGAGATCAGAATCAACCACATATACAGAATCAACCACATATACAGAGAAGCAAATAGAGGAGCATATTGGCTTGCAAAAGAAGGCCTAAAGTCACCCCCGGATGCAATTTTATTGATATCCCTTCAACTGTACTTAGTTTAATTTTGAATGATGATTGTAGAGGTGTTGTTTTACTCCATTTGATTCCTGTTGTGTAGCTTTTTTTTTTGGGCGTTAGCCCCTACTAATACCAAAAAAAAAAAAAAAAAAGGATTTCGATGTAAAAAAAAAGAATTTCATGACGCGTTACATGAAAGAAGAATTTGCCCTTTTTTAGAATTTTCAAATTTGATAAATAGATCCGTTGATTATTAAGAATATAATTTATAATTAAATCATGACAAATATTATAGTACATAAAAAATAAGAGTGAAAGATATTATAAAACTAAAAGATAAAGAAAAAATTTAGAGTAGCATTAAATAAATAAGTATATAAAATTATTAAAAATAATTAATTTATGTAATATTTAAGAAAAATTGCAAAATCTTTTTTTTTTTTGTTTTTTAAAAAACTCTTAGGTTATTATCTCATTTATTTATTTCCTATAAATATTTTTATCATTAATCACTTCTCATATTCAAATTTTTATTATTGTGTCTTTATCTATGACAAAAGGAATTGTTGTTACAAATTGCTCATTCATCATTAGTGCGTACTTTAGAGCTCCTTTCGTTATGAAGATTGAGACAAAAGCTGATGTACTAAAATTGAAACTTTAATAACTTTTTTTTTTCTTAATATCCTGACTTAATTTTTAAAGTTTCAATACTAATATGTGTCAATTTTTTCAAATTTAATTTAATTTATATCTCTCAATTACTGTTTTTAATACATTTAAATTAAACACAATACATAAACTTAATTCAATTTCTGCTTCTTAGTTTCAGTTTCTGTCTTCCAATTTTTATCTTTGTTTCAAACGTAACCTTAAAAATAGAGCTGATACAGTGTAATTCTAAAAACCTTGTACAATATGATCGTAGGGGTAATTGGACATACCCTTTTTGAAAAGCTCGTTGGAATTATTTAAGCTGTGGAAGTCATTGTTGAAAGGAAGACTACACAGTCTCATATTGAATATGTCAAGTGATACCATTCAATTTTATAAATAGTATAGTTGCGTTCCATCAAACTATAATATGAGGTGTTAATTAAGAGATTCGTGAGCGATTAAATTAGTGTCTCAAGTAATAGTTTTTTTTTTTTTTTTTTTTTTTTTTGTTGTTATAAAA
>JASCZI010271967.1:42535-54631 GCA_036250425.1 Stylosanthes scabra
ATTATTTATAATATATTACAAGATAATTTAAGGATATAGTTGTTTTTCTAAAGAAATTTGATCCTTTTTCATAAATATTATAAAAATTAATCATTATTAATGATTTCAATACTAAAGGTTAATTCTTTTTGATAATTGAATTTCCGTAACACTTCTTTAAATTAATTTTCTCTTGATTATTCATGTTTTTTAGAAAAACCTAAAATACGAAGTAGTCTAAATAAAATTACTAAAATACCAATTATTATAAAAATGAAGAAAGAGAACTGTTAAGCAAGTCTAATGAATTTATTCATGACTAAGGACATAATTTTCATAATTTAATAAAATATAATGGATAAAATAATGAGCGTGAAAAATATTGCAAATAAAAAAAATAGAAAATAAAACTAAGTTGTCTAGTTAAAGGGAAAAAGTTAAGTATGAATTACACATATAAAATATAATTATTTCTTTTTTTAAAAAAGTTATCCAAAAACACAAACTACACGTTTGAATGAAAGTGGACAATATTTAAATAAATGATAAACTTAAAATAACTAATAATAAAAAGATAAAATAATTTAATCTTTTTATTTTAAAATAAATTTTCAAAAATATATGAATATATGTAAAAATAAATTTTTTAACAATATTTATAATGTACAATGCATTATGACTAATAAAATTTAATATTTTTTATTAATATTTGATCAATACTCTAAATACTAAATTTTAAATTCAAACATAAAACTCAAAATCCTAATATTATAATAAGAGTGTTGGTACAAAATGTTGGCTCATATATATATATATATATATATATATATATATATATATATATTGTGTCTAAAAAACGGCAAAATAAAACTAAGGAGATGTGGAAATCTCCTGATGAACAAGACTAGCAAAGGGAGAGAGCTCCATACTATGGAACCCTGTTGGGAAGTAGCTGCCTTCTTTACCAAGTGGTGTGCAACCCTATTAGCAGTGCGCTCAATTAGAAAAATAGAAATATTCCATTGGCGAGTTAAGAAATTTTGAATCTTAAAAACCAAATCATTATGAGAATCAGCTATAGAATTAGAGTGAACTAAGTTGTATACACCAAGACAATTTGTCTTAAAAATAACTGTATGCTGACCCAATTCCCAAGCCAACCAGAGACCATGCCAAATTGCAAGTAACTTACAACGGAAGGATAGCGTCTCAATAACACTACCTGAACATCCCTTCAACCACTTATCTTGAGAATCCCTAGCAACATAGCCAAAATCAGCAAGGTTGCCATTCAAAGAAAACTCCCATCACAATTAACTTTAGTAGATAAAAAGGAGGAGGGACCCAAAAAAAGCAAGGACCAGCAGAAAAGGTAGAAAGAGAACTGGAGGAAGCAGTAGAGAAATCATGAGCAGATTTCTTGCAAAGAATAATGATCTTATCTAAGCTCCAAGGGTCGTTAGGAGAAAAGATGTCATTGTTTCTGTCCCGCCACACCCACCAAATACTAGCAACAAAAAGGGATAGATTATGAGTACAACGCTTTCGAACCCAAGTCACAAAACACAAAAGATCATCCAAGGGGAGATCATCAAACCCAAGAGATTTCCAAATGGATTGCGCCTTAGTGCAGAAGAAGAGACAGTGAGGAATTGTTTCAATAGAGGCAAAGCATCTAGTACAAGAAGAGGAAGTAGCCAAACCTCTTTTAAAGCGGAACAAAGTAGTAGGCAGAGTGTCATGCATACAGAGCCACAAGAGGAGTTCAAATGATCGATATTTCCTTCAGGATCCTCAAAAAAGTCAGATACTTCATAATGAGTGGTATAAATTTCAACAGCATCTTTTGAAACAAAATTTGTTTCCTTCTTTTTATCATCTTTCTTTAAAGATGCTTGATAAAGATCAACCAAGTACCTTGGGGTACGAGAAGTACGCGACCAATGGTCACTACCACCACAACGGAAGCATTTGTTCTCAATTGTCTTATTATGCCTTTTATTTCTTTCTTTATTGTTCCATTTTTGATAAGATCTTTTCTTATGAAAATAATTCTTTTTCTTCCATAAAAATTTCTTTTACCAAATCCTTGTCATTTACCATTTCTGAGGCTATGGTTTGTCGTATTTTCTTTAGTAAGTGGGGCAGCGCCTGCTAAGCTAGCTTTATGATTTTTTATTTTTATTTTAAAATTTTAGTATTTTTCATTTTTTAAATTTTGTACGGAAAAAAATGTGAAAGCAGAAAATATGATTTTATTATTTTTATTATTTTTTCTTTAGAAAATCTAAAAAATAAAAATTGAAAAATAGACATCCATTGTCGAAAAGTTTAATATAGTTGTACAAGTCGTGAACTAGAGAAGGATAGAGGAAGTAGAAAATCAGATTAGAAGAGTAAAGAATGAAAAAATGAAGAAGTTGACAGAGTTTGAGAAGAACAGAGAGAGTGAATTCTGTTTGTAGAAGATGATCTCAGTGAGAGAAGGTGTGAATTAATCATTAAAACCAGAAGCAACTGTTGGGTTTGGTTGAAAATAATGTATATAAGAAGTCCCACATCGCTTGATGTATGAAGTGTGGGTGGGCCTTTATACTATAAATAGAGGCTTAAGTTGAGGGTTTCAAGTGCACCAAGTCAATACACATTGTATGACTTTTAAATTCCTTCTTATACTTTAGAGTTCTTCTCTTGTAAGAGTATGGAGGGTGTAGTAATTAAGGGTGTTTCTTGGTTGTCGTTTGGCAATGGCCGTGGTTTTTCCCTGTTTTTGGGTTTCCACGTTAATTCTCTTGTGTTGTGATTGTGTTATTGTTCTTTCCTACTTCTCTATTTTAATTCTCCATGGTGGCATGGTCGCGATACCCAACAAGTGGTATCAAAAGCTATGGTTCGGTGGATGTAAATTCTTAGTATGCTCTGTGGTTGCAGTTTTTGTCTGATCTTCCACATCAGAAAAGAATTATGATGTGCGTGTTGAAGAATTGTTTGTGGTAGTTTGGTTATTGCTGTGTTGCTGCAATGACACCTTTTTCAAACGCCGTGAAGTTTGATATAGAGAAATTCGATGGAAGGGATGGTCTTTGGGTTGTGGCAAGTTCAAGTCAAGGATGTATTGATACAATCGGGGTTACACAAGGCTTTAAAAGGCAGAGTTTCCAGCAAGGATTCTAAACAAGATGAATCAAGTATGAGTGATGAAGTCTGGGAAGAGTTGGATTTGAGAGCATCAAGTACAATCCGTCTGTGTTTGGCTAAGAATGTGCTTGCAAATGTCCAAGGTATATCAACAGCCAAGGAACTTTGGGAAAAGCTTAAAGAGCTATATCAGGCAAAAGGTATATCAAATCGGTTGCTGCTGAAGGAATAATTTCATACTCTTCGGTTGGATGAAACTACTGAGGTGTCCGATCATTTGAGTACTCTTAATGGTATAGTTAATGAACTTGAGGTCATTGGAGTTAAAATTGGTGATGAAGATAAGGCGTTGAGGCTCATACTGTCACTTCCCTCGTCCTTTGAATACATGAAACATGTTTTAATGTATGGAAAAACGACTCTAAATTTTTCTGAGGTTGCTAGCAAAGTCATTTCTGAAGAAAGAAGATTGAAATGTGAGAGTCGAGCAACTGATTCTGCATTGTTGGTGACCAAGAATGAGAGAAGAAGACGGTTGAAGAATGTAACATGCTGAAAATGCGGAAACTCTGGACATACAAAAAGATATTGTCCAGGTGAAGCAAGCTCGGCCAAAGGCTCTGAAGTCGCTGACGTAGCCTCTCTGGCTGAAGGATATGATGAGATCCTCTGAAATCTGGAGAGATGTATCCTCATGGTAGGTCCGCACTGTTATGGAAGAGGATAAGTTGTTGGTGGGTCCACAATTACACATGGATATTGGTTGGCAGTTGATGCAAGTTGTGTGATGGTGGAGTTATGTCGATGGCTGAGGAACTTCCAAGGAAAGCCAACATAGAAACAACACCATAAAATCTCAGCAAGGTTGTTCGACATGTGTCGATGAAATTCTTAGAATTGGCTAATTCTAGGTGGATGCACTGTTTATGGTGGAGTGTGATAGCTATAAAGCTATGATTGTCGGTGTTGACAATTTCATTATTTTCAATCAAGGTGGAGATTGTTAGGTTTGGTTGAAAATAATGTGTATAAAAAGTCTCACATCGCTTAATGTATAAAGTGTGGGTGGGCCTTTATAATATAAATAGCGGCTTAAGTTGAGAGTTTTAAGTGCACCAAGTCAATATATATTGTATGACTTTTAAATTCCTTATTGTACTTTAGAGTTCTTCTCTTGTAAGAGTATGGAGGGTGTCCTCATTGAGGGTGTGGGGAGTGCTTGATGCTGGAGTAAAAAATATTGGAAGGGTGTAATACTTTACATAATATTTTTTTGGTTGTCGTTTGGCAACGGCCGTGGTTTTTTCCTATTTTTGGATTTCCATATTAATTCTCTTGTGTTGTGATTGTGTTATTTTTTTTTATTTGTCTATTTTAATTCTCCATAGAGCATGATCTCAATGTCCAATAGCAACTACATGGTAAGCATATATATGGACTCATGATGAAAGGTGGCAAGCTATTGAAGCTTCTGGAATCTAACTAATTGTAACTAATACATTAGATGTTAACTGACTTTGTAACTAATAGACTATCTGTTAACTAACTTGTACAAACTCAACAATATTAGCTACACTATCATCACTCCTGTATTGCATTCTCGAGATCCATTATGCTATCAAGAGTCAAAAACACATAATTCATTTCTTTTATACCATTAATCGAGTAATACTAGATGGCCAGCGTATTTTATTATTTTTTGTCAGGCTATAATATTAAAATGCGTTAGTTAAAAAATATATTGAATTATGTGATTAAAGAAATTGAGTCGATGATTCGATACACTGGCAAAATAAATTAAAATTGTTGATTCTCTAGTTTTTCTCTAGTTGTTCCAAACTACTAGTATTTAGCTCGTGCATTCTAATTTATTCAATGTAATAAATTAGATATAATGATTTATAAGAAATAAGTTATTCACTAATAAATAAGTGTCATCAAATAATAACGCATTGAGTTTGTCTCAATAGACAAATCTAAATCAATATTGTAAGATATATGACTATCAAAGACATCTTACATTGGTACATTGGTAAAAATTTATCACAACTTTATCCCTAAACTTGAAGTTTCCACCAATAATGAGCCAAAATACAAAAGATATAATCGCTCTCTCCCTCTCCTTCTCATTATCTCTCTCTATTTCCTTACCTCTCTCACCCCTGCTCCATCCCTCTCTTTCTTTTCCTATCTTTTTTTCTCTCCCTCTCTTTCTATCTCTTTCCTCTTCTCTCCCTCGCTCTTTCTCTCTTTGTCTTTCCTCCTTTTTCTATTTCTCTTTTTCTCTTTCCCCCTCTCTCTCTTTTCCTATCTCTCTCTTTCTCCCTCTCTTCTTCTATCTCTCCCTCACTCCCTTCCTTTCTCTCTCTCTCCATTTTTTTCTCTCACTCTAGTTCTCTCTCTCCTTCTCTCTCTTTCTCTTTTTATTTTCTTATCTCTCTCACCCTTTTTCCCATACTCCCTACCCCTCTATCTCTCTCTCCTCCATTCCCTTCCTCCCCCCCCTTTTTTTTTCTTCATGTGTTTCTCTCTCCATCTTCCTCCCTCTCTCATTCTCACTTTCTTTCTTTCTTTATCTTTCATTCCCCCTCTCTTTCCATATCGCTCTTTCCTTCTCTCCGTCTCTTCTTATCTCTCTCCCTCTCTCCCCTCTTTTCCTATCACCCTCTCCATCTCCTTTCCTATCTCATTATCTCTCTCTTTTTCCTCATTTCTCCCTCCTTTTTTCCTTATTTCTCTCCCCTTTTCTTTCTATCTCCCTCCCTTTTTTTCTATCACTCTTTCCCTTTCTCTATATCCCACTCTCTTTATATCTCTCCCTCACTCCCTCCCTATCTCAGCTTCCTCACTTTCTCCCTTTCTTTTACTCACCCGCCCTCTTTCATTCTCCTTCTCCTTATCGTATCTCTTTCTCCTTTTTCTCTTTTCCTATCTCTCTCTCCTTCTATTTCCCTCTATTGCTATATATCTCTCTCTATCTCTCTCGTTCTCCCTCCCATGCTCTCTTTTTTTAATTCGGCTAAGATATGCTTATGTATATTATTTGAGGTAATTTTAAATGTTAAATTCACATTAAAATTGCTTTAATACAATATCACAATAAAAATAATTAAAAATAAGAATTATAATGAGCATGTCTAATTTGATTTTAAATTCATTAGTATGTAAGTTTACAATTTTAAAATATCAAAAATTAAAGATAATTAAAAAAAATAAAAATTTTAATAAAGCACTCTCAATTGTATTTTAAATTCATTAACAGGCTTTATTTTAATTGAATTTTAAATTTATTAATGATATTTTATTTTTTATTATAAGTAGTATTTCTTGATAGATACAATTATTTTATCCTAAACAGATAATAAATAAAATAATAATCATGCAACAAATTATTTATTAACCTTATATTGGGACCAACCTATTAATATTCATGATATTATGTAGTATCAATTTTATAGAAAAAGAAAATAAAATTAAAAGAATAAGAAAGAAATTAACTAATAATAACGCTTAAAGCAAAAGTGAAGTTGTTTAATACGATTAATGTAAAAATAAACATACAAAAAATTTATTTAAAATCTCTCAACAACCGTATAAATATAAAATTTATAATTTAATTAAAAAATAAATTATTTTAAAATTACTTCAATAACCGTATCTGATATTTGAAATTTAAAGTTTTAAACTCAGTTAATTATGTTAATTAAAAATAATTAAAAAAATAAATTTTCTAACGACGACACCTAAGTATTTAATCTTTTAAATTCATTCTCCAACCACCACATTTACAATTGAGCTTCCCAATGGCAGATTTGATTTTAATTTTAATATAGAACTAGAATTCACTTTTTTTTTAATCAAAGTATTATTTTCTCATTTTAAAACTCTTCAAATGCATTAGTACTTTGAAGAAAAATTTAATTAAAAAAATAAATATCAGTTATTGGGATCCGTTCTTTGCAATTTTTAAAACTTAGAGTTGACTTAATAATCATTATCAATATTGGTTGACTTTTTTTTTTAATATTAAAATCATCGTGATGGAGAGGTGTAAGATCTATCTTGTTAAGATCCCTTTCTTGTATACAAATATGAAATTGATACTAAATAATTAAAGAATTTTATTACTAACATTGACGTGTTTTTATCAGTAGTGGGCATGGATGGGTTGGAATGGTTTTTAGTTTTTATGAAATATATATGCGTGAGAATTTAAGTATAGGAATTAGAAATAATAGTGAATATAACATTTCACATGATAAAATATCGAGTCAACTAAAACAACTCGACGTGTTAATGAACGAGTAAAGCTGGCAATTTGAGAGATTAAATATAGAAAATTATAAATAATTAATATTTTTTTAACAATTAATAAATTAAGAGAATATTCGAAACGTTAAAAATAAAACGCTACAATCTTTTAAAAATTAGATATATTTATAATTTTATAGATATATTTTTTTTAAAACAAAATCTTCGAAAATTAAAAAATAAAACATTTAATTTAAATTATTAATTAATATTAAGTAATTTTTATTAATTATCTATATTATTCTTAAATATAATCAAATCCTACCCAACGCACCATAATTGTGAGCCGATGTACACCAATTCCATCTAAGAAACCCAACTTCCAAGAAATGTAAAAGTTTCCCACTCGCATACAACAGCCAGTCAGCCACTCCATACAAATGACACACTACATCAATCTTTCCTCATACAGCAACTCAAAAAACATGACACACTTCTCTATTATAAAAAATCTTCGGATTCACTTCTATGTTTTATTTCACATTTTGCTCAAGCTATCCATTGTTTCCAAGCATTCTCACTGTTCGCTGCTGAGGGCCTTTTGTTCCCTGCTTTGAATATAAGAGGATGATTCAGGATACTTAATATATATCATGCAAAGATTATTTATTTCACAAAATTCATATCTTCCTTCTACTTTTCAATTTAAAAGAGAGACATTAATTTACATAATTCTTTTAGTATACTTCTTTTATACATATTCTTTTCATAATATAAAAATAAATATTTTACATTTTATTTTTTATTAATTATTTTTAATACTAAAAACAAAAAATATACAAAAGAGAATTGTATACAGAATAATACATATAATATTTCTCTCCCAAAAGATAGACTTGTTGCTCTAACATTTTCTTATTTAACTGCTTTACGAGTTCATGCCTGCGTCTACCTAAAGAACAAATAATTTAACAGTTAGAAAAGAACTCAAAAAAAAAAAAAAAAGTGAAAAGCCATGAGTATCAAAAGCTACAATACAACAAAGTAATAATGAATTTTTCTTTTGTGCTTATTAAATAAAAGAAATAATTTTTTAAAGAAAAATAAATATTTATTTTAAAAAATTCATAAACAAAAAAAAAAAATTTATTTTTCACAAAGAAAATAGAAATTTTTTGTTGAACATATATAGTTAAGGAGAGAATATAAATGTTATTATCATTAATATTTTTACAATTAATTTTTTTAATTATATCCTTAAAATATTTTAAAATTTCAAATTTAACATTTTAAGATTTTTTTCTTTAAAATAATAGATATCATTTCAAGTTAAAGGACTACAGGATAAGAAAATATAATGTTATTTCTATTTTTTTAGTACATACAAAATTGACGTTTTTTTAAATTCACGTAGTTCATGCACCGAGGTAGTTGAACTTTTTAAAAATTGAAATATTCAAAAATGAAATTTAAATCATAAAGTTTTATCTTGTTTGACTTTTGAATTTTTTTAGGGGTTTAATATTTCGGTTTTGTTTGGCTTGTTGAATAGATATATGATTTTTTGATAAGTTTAAATTGAGGGTTTAGTTAGAGTTGATTTTAGTAAAGGATTTTTGGAGTTAGTTTGATTACCGAGATTTTGAGAGATGATTCCTAGAATTTGATTTGTAATGTTATTTGTGTTGATCCTTAAGTTTTGTTGAATTTAATGAATAAAATAAATTATATGTTAAGGGTTACTAGCTAAATTATTTTAAATATGTTTGATGTGCTTGTGCTTAATACAATTTAGAAGAATATTCCAGTTTAAATAGTTTAATGAGTTAAGTTCCATTTGGTCTGATATTGGAGGGTTGCACTAAAATATTCATAACTTACAGATTGCACTAATAGATTCCTGAAATTGTTAATTTTTCTGTCTAAATCAGAGTAACGCAGTGACATGATATTGACTTTGTAGTCCCGCAGGAGAAGTTTAATCATCCTTATTATCAACAATCAACTTTTTCCTGACTTCCTCATTTAACTTCTATCTAGTGATTTCAACCGTTAAGATCCCATCCTGTTGACATTTTCCTTTCCCACCGCAACATCATTATGCATGTTGCATTGCATATTTCCCACACATACATTGATGAGCTCCTCATTTAACGGACTCACCACTACATCCACATTTTTTCTCACCACCACCAAAGATTGCCCTTTCGCTTCCTTACTATTCTTGGGTGGTTCCGCCATAGTTTTCGATGAGCCAAAGCCAGCCGAGAACTCTGCATTTTCCTCACCATGTTTCTCATGCAAATGAACTTGTTGGCTTAGCACCTCAGCCCCAAATTCTTTCACATAGACCTCAATCAACACCATCACAATAGACAATAATCCATTCTTGTAACGGTTCTCACTAGAAGCAGTCTATCAAAATTTTTGCAATGCTAAAGGATGCATACTCCTCTATTAAATCATGGATCAACACTAACTTACCATCCATGGCGCTTACAATCCTTCTGAAAGTATCCTCCGATCAAGAGTGAATCGAAAGTCCTATAAATTATATCCATATTCTTCTTGACATACTCCACTTATAACCCCAGTAAGGTCTTAATTCATCAAAAAACTCTGGCAAAATCTCCATAAACAATGTCTTATCTCTAAGAGACAGATATTCAAATGACAATATACATTTTCTAGGCCCCAAACCACGGCATTCAATCCTTCCAAAGTCTTCTTTCAATCCCTTGAAAGCATGTATCGTGCTGCCAAACTTAATTAGTTGAAAACTTTTCGCCAAGATATTTCTGCTCAGTAGCTCTTTCTATGTTTCCGAAGGCACCACTTCAACCCTCCTCCTCTGGGCAGCAATCTTGGAATCTTATCTCATCACTTTCTCCTCAACAACCTTCGATGCCCCTATCTTTTCTTTTACTCTGACTTCCTCATCATTCGTCTAATCCCCAATTCGTATTCTTTTTTCTTCAAAAACCCTTCTTCCATGCATATGATTAGCAACATTTCTTTCTCCTCTTTTGAAGCTAGACTTCTTAACCATGATCATATTCACATCCCATCTCGCTCTATATATGCATCCCCTCAATCGCCCTAACAACATTCTGTTTCTCTTCGTACCGTATGAAAGCAAACGAAGTCTTCATACCTTTCCTCACTTTCCTTGAAATGAAGACATCCACCACTCTACCAAATCTTCCAAATTCATAGAACAACTTTTTCTTCGTAATATGAAACGACAGGTTATAAGCAGAAAACCGTGTGATAGCAATCTCCATCTTCCTCCAGCTATCAGAAATTGGGGGATTCGTTTTAACTTCCGAAGCCACCCCGGTATTCCACCTTCTCCTACACCTCTATCTCTGCCACCCTACGCCATTAGGTTCAACATTGTCATTGACGTGTCCAACTATGACGTCTCTTCAAGAAGGTTGTTTGTTCAACACACTTCTCTCGTTCCGTACCCTAGACCCTCCCTACTTGACTCCATGCACAAACCCCAGGCACTCTCCCCCTTGTTCTTTCGGCCGACATAATCAACCACCTCACCGTGTCTCACCTTCAACCACTCAACCTTTTTTCTCACCGCCTGTTTTACGGATTTTATGATTTTCAGAATATGAGTTCAGGAGACAGTGAGTACCAGTCAATGAAGTGCATCAAAATGTCTAAATGTGCAGAATTGAAGAACTGGAATTGCATTCAGAGTTTAAGTACATAAAACACTTCACAGAAATCCGAAGTGTACAATAAAAGAGAAAAATAAAAGTGCTATTCTAATATGAAAGTGCAGAAATTAACTTTGCAGAATCAAAATCATAAAGATAAATGACTTTAAAGAAATAACAGAAAAGAAATAACAGCAAAGTTGAAAGCCAAGAGTTTGGTTACTGGAAATAAAACTGAAACAGAAAAGGAATTGGAAGGAACCATACTCAGAAAACTGGACTTGTAACAACGCTCAGAAAGTCGCTCAGTGGATGTGAGGATTGTGAAGTGAGTGTTCTTCAGTGTGAGAATTCCAACCCTGATTCTAATAATTCAACTTGTATTTATAGATGATTCCTCCAATCCCCTTCTGCCACGTGTACACTTCAGAGCAGAGCGGTTTCCATCTTGCGTAACTTCCAAGTAACATTTAAAAACTACCTTTGAATCTTCATTGACCTTCTATAACTCGAATTCGATTCTTCATATCCAAGTTTCACCTCTTGAAAAATCGAGAACCCTATCCTTAGAGTACTCTATTAAAGATTTCCTAAGTTATTATCTTCGAAGTTTACTAACTTTTTTTACTCTAGAATCGATTCATCAAAAATCGAAATCCAGTTTTGCAAGTAAATTTATTTTTGAATAACAAAATACCCCCTTAGATCATTTTGATTTCGATTGAAAGAAGAAAGGAATTCGATCTACGAAGAAAGATAATCATTTAATTTTATTTCATTATTAATTATTCAATGATTATAACTCCTCGCAAAATGCGCTTCCCACTCTTCCACGTTCTGCTATTTTCTCTCTCTTTCAAATCAAAACTGTCAAACCCTTTAGTTTCCATGACACGCTTATAAAAAGGTAAACTTTACTCACTTTTCACTTTTTTACTCATTTCACAAAAAGCTTCGTCCTTACTTCCTTCTCTTCTTCTCTCAGCACTGTTCATCTTCTTCTTCCACTTGATCACTGTTCATCTTCTTTTTCTGGCACTCTATTGCAACCTTT
>JASCZI010271967.1:65377-84913 GCA_036250425.1 Stylosanthes scabra
TAGAATCAAAATCATAAAGATAAATGACTTTAAAGAAATAACAGAAAAGAAACAATAGCAAAGTTGAAAGCCAAGAGTTTGGTTACTGGAAATGAAACTGAAATAGAAAAGGAATTGGAAGGAACCATATCAGAAAATTGGACTTGTAACAACGCTCAGAAAGTCGCTCGGTGGATGTGAGGATTGTGAAGTGAGTGTTCTTGAGTGTGAGAATTCCAACCCTGATTCTGATAATTCAACTTGTATTTATAGATGATTCCTCCAATCCCCTTCTGCCACGTGTACACTTCAGAGCAGAGCGGTTTCCATCTTGCGTAACTTCCAAGTAACATTCAAAAACCATCTTTGAATCTTCATTGACCTTCTATAACTCGAATTCGATTCTTCATATCCGAGTTTCACCTCTTGGAAAATCGAGAACCCTATCTTTAGAGTACTCTATTAAAGATTTCCTAAGTTATTATCTTCGAAGTTTACTAACTTTTTGACTCTAGAATCGATTCATCAAAAATCGAAATCCAGTTTTGCAAATAAATTTATTTTCGAATAACATCGCCTCTCTCTAAAGTTCGCCCTCTCATTCCACACTCCCCAAAAAAGATATTTCCCTTCTTCAGTAACAATATGTGGATTAAGTGTGAAACAAAAATTATCTCCGTGTGACTTCGTTTGTAACATATTTAAGCCGTGAAAACAACCACTATTTAATTATCAGGTTAGGTTTAAATGCAGTCCTTCTTTAAACCCTGCATTATCGTGAGATGCTTGTGCACTAAGCTACCGTTTATATAATTGGAGCATCATCACTTAATACCCAACTCACTAGTGAATTTAAAGACGTCTTTAATATTTTTCTTGAGATGTTCTTCTTGGTGTTCTCATTGGTCTTTGATATCTCCTAGTTTCCATCTTTTTCTTTTTTCCTTGACTTTAATTTCTCATTCATAGCAAGGATAAAATGTTGAGTAAGAGAAGTCGTTCCTTATTATTTATTATAAAAGTAACTTTTATTATTTCTATAATGAATCAAAGGGGAGGGGAGGGGTATTCTTAATTTAAAAGCTCCCACTAATTTTATTATTTATTTAGCAATAGCCATCTATTAACTCACTATTATTAGAATTAGAATATTAATTACATACACCAGACATTATTATTAAATTAAATAATCTTAGCTTATTACAGTTAGTCTTTATCATAAACAATGTTTCAAAATAAAATACACATATCTTTATCCTCAAATATATTCACATTTTATACTGACAAACTTTCTCAAAATACATAAATTATGTATTGGATCGATATTTATTAGATGTTTTTGTGTTTTATATATATACAGGGTATTTCTACTTATTAATTAGTATATATTATGAATGGACAACATTATTTAAAGCAAAAAGGAATTTCATAGAAAGAAGGGAAGGTGATGAAACCAACACAGATCCACACTATTCGATCACGTTGTCTTCAATGTTGCTTCAGCAACCATGTTAGATCTCTTGGTATTTATTTTCTCAGTTGATATACCAAAAAATATGGCTACTAACAATTTATCGAAAAATATATAATATTAGTAAAAGTTGAAGTACTAAAATGTTGCAACTACAACTTATTCTTCTCATATATTTAATCCTTGAATCAGTGCCGCCTTGGATCTGAAAATAAACACATACATTATGATACTTGTGCCATAATTACATTATGAATAGCAATTCCTTAAATAGCGTATTTAAATTCTTTATGTAAAAAACAAATTAAAGGATTTATTTATTTAGAAGGTCTATGTGGATTCAGTATATTGATCAGCAATAATTTTTTTTTTAACTTTTTTTTTCACATCATTTTATCAATAACTTTGATCCTTATGTGTTTTTTCCCTTCCACCCATATATAAATCTAAATCGAATTTAATTTTAATGATACATTGTCATTGTTATTATAAAATTATTTTACATGTGAATTCAATTATATAATGACACTAAGTAAATATAACTATTTTTCACATTAAATGCGTAAATGAAAATCCAAAACAACGAATATAATTAAATGATTATATAAAAGGATCTTTCATTAACAATATATCAAAATTAAACCCATAACTATATTTTAATTTAGTGCTCGGATTTAGTATTTATTATTTAGAAATTTGGAATTTATTTTTCAGAATCAATTTTATTTTTTCTTATTTTTAAGGATCTAGTTTTTATTTATTTACCATATTCAATTTAGAATTTTTTTGATTTTGATATAATTAAATTTGCATTTATTTTAAAATATTTGCAAAATATTCTTAGGAATGAATATTCATAAGTAAAATAAGTTATCTACTTAACAAAACAGAAATCATATATACCTTAGTTTCGATTTCTAAGATAGCATAGCATAGTCAAATAAGGGATAATTTTGAATTTTATTTATATATATAATAAAAATAGGAGAACACATCAAACACACAACCATACATTTCATCTCACGCGCCTCAAGTAACATATTATTTCGTAAAACGCATTTCTTCTTTTTCTCTCTCCTCCTTTTCCTCATCTTCTTCCTTCTTCTTCCTCCTTCTTCCGGTCTTTTTCTTCCTCTTTTTTTCTTCTTCTTCTTCTTCTTCTTCTTCTTCTTCTCCGCCTCCGCCTCCATCTTCGCCCCGCCTCGGTCTCCGCCTCCGTTTCCATTTCGTACTCGGCCTCTACTTCGTACTCCACCTCTTTCTCTTCTTTTTTCTCCTCCTCCTTCTTCTTTTATGTTACGTTGTTGTTGTTGTGGTTGTTCTTCTTCTCCTTCCTCTATTACGTGGTTGTTCTTCTTCTTCTTCTTCTACCTCTTCTCCTTCCTCTGTTACGTGAAGGTGGCTGTGGTTTGTGTTGTTTTGTTGTTGTTGTTCTTGTTGTTGTTAAACCAAATTGAGCAGAATGTTAAATCAATTTGAGCAGAATTTTGATATCTAGATGAACAGAATCCCAAATCACTTTAGCATTCACCATTTAAGGGTTTAAACACTCATAATTAAACCAAAAATAGAATATAAACGAATTTGAGCAGAATTTTCATATCTAGATGAATAGAATTCCAAATAACTTTAGCATTCACCATCCTAGGATTATGCTCAAATTGATTTAGGATTCTGCTCAACGCTTTTTTAAATTCTGCTCAAATTATTTCAGGGGTATGTTTAATTGTATATGTTCGTGATATATTGAAATGCTGCTCAAATTGATTTAGGATTCTGTTTGTATATCTTAAATGTTGAATTTATGTGTGAGTTTCTTTGTGATTTGAACTTGATTTAGATTCACTTGATTTAGTTTTTGATTCTGAGCATCTAGGATTCTGCTCATATTGATTTAGGATTCTGCTCAACGCTTTTTTAAATTCTGTTCAAGTTGTTTCAGGGTATGTCCAATTGTATATGTTCGTTATATGTTGAAATGCTGCTCATATTGATTTAGGATTCTGTTTGTGTTTCTTAAATGTTGATTTTATGTGTAATTTTCTTTGTGATTTGAACTTAATTTATATTCACTTGATTTAGGTTTTGTTTCTGAGTATCCATAATTCTGCTCATATTGATTTAGAATTCTGCTAAACGCTTTTTTAAATTCTGTTCAAATTGGTTTTAAATTTTATTTGTACATCTTACATGTTGAAGAAAAAGAACAACAACAACAACGTAACATAAAAAGAGAAGAAGGAGAAGGAAGAAGAAAAGAAAGAGGCGGAGTACGAAGTGAAGGCGGAGACAGATGCGGAGTACGAAGTGAAGGAGGAGTACGAAATGGAGGAGAGATGAAGGCAGGGCGGAGATAGAAGTGGAGGTAGGGCGGAGATGGAGGTGGAAGCGGAGGTGGAGAAGAAGAAGAAGAACGGAAGAAGAAGCAGAAAGAAAATGAGGAAAAGGAGGAGAGAGAAAAAGAAGAAGCGGGTTGTCTGCAGAAGACGTGCTTGGATGAGAGTGATCGTGGTTTATGTGTTTGGTGTGTTTGTGTGTGCACGTAGCATTATTGTTATATATATACTGAAAAAGACTTAGATAAATTCCAACCGGATTTATACATTTAACTACTCTGTCTCTCCGCGTCCTAGTTTTCTAAAATTTGAATTCAACTAACGAAGAGATATTAATATATATGCATGGTATAGATTTGGATATAATATAAGGTCGTAGAAATTACACCAATTAATTAAAATTATTATAATCAAAAGTAATGATGAACGAGGATGGATCCGCTATCGCCTGCGTCGCTCCCGCTATGTTCAGATCTCTCTCCATCCTTCCATTTTCCAATTTCCTCTTTATTTACATACCACCGACTCAAAAACACTGCCTTTATTTATTTTCCCAACTCATTATTATTATTATTATGCTTCACATTCATTTCAATAATAACTTTGCCCAACTTCAAAAGCAATCCCCCTCAATTAAATGTAAAGCCCTCAACATAGCAATAAACTAGCTTTGATTATTGTTATTATTTCAAGAAATACTTACGAACTAGCTATGGTCAACTTATAGCAACTTGCATTGCATGTGCATTATATTAATGCACCATGCATGTTACTACAACACTTCGTGTTATGCGTACACACATTGTACCCAAGCCACCCTGTCATGCATCTTCCACATACATACATAACATCTTCTATTGTGTCTTATTATATATATACCACTCTAATTCATACTCCATTCTCAATTCAACACCTTAGTTAGTTCCCTATTTCAATTGTTTCTCTCCGAGGCCAAGCTAGAGTTTTGGTAAGTTCATTTTTACCTTAAAAATTCATACTTGTTTGGAATTAGAACAATATAATATCATTGAGCTTTAAAATTTCACTTCTTTCCCTTCTTTTTTTGTTTTCATTACTCGATTAATCCTTATATATAATTTTACTGAATTTTTAATTTGGCCTCTATATCTTCGGTATAATTATTCATTTTATATAACAAAATATTCTGTTATATTTTTTTGTCACAATAGAAACTTAATTACAAAATTTGATATGGTGTGTAGACCTAATTTAAAAGAATATAGAAACCTAATTGAAAATTTAGTAAAATTATTAGGATTAACTGAACAATATTTAACCTTAACTTTTTATTGAATCTTCTATAAACTCTTGAATAGACTAGGATATATCTTTCTTTTTAAGTAATTTTTTTATAATAAAAATTCACGTATAATTATCTTCATATGAAGTTGATAGTTTAGAATTATTATATTATTTGATATGTTTGACTAAATTATATCTAAAATTTTTTAACTATTATAACTTCTTAGCAAGCGTCTTTCTTGATATACAAGCATTACATACATCATAAGCTATTAGTTATTTTCCTTACACTGCTTTTGACATTTTTGTTCTTACATTTGGCAATACTATAGTAGTTGTAACTCTAATTTAAACAAGCAAATCATTGATCAATCTTATTCAATTTTTTTTCAGTGTTTCATGGTACAAGAGATGAAGATCTCTTTGGCTCTAGCTTTTCTTGGAATTTTCGGTGCACTCTCTGTTGCTGTAGCAGAAGATCGCTATCAGTTTTTCACATGGGAAGTTACTTATGGAACAATTTACCCACTTGGTGTTCCACAACAGGTTAGAACTTTCATAGGCCTTTTCACTGAAAACGAATATATAATATATTTTATTTTTTGAAATTTGAAATATAATATATATGCCTTTCTTTAATTTCATGCTTAAATAAAGTGTGATTAATGTTTTAATTCATATCTTATAATTTATATATTATCAGGGCATTCTTATCAATGGTCAATTCCCAGGCCCGAGAATTGATGGCATCACTAATGACAATATCGTTGTTAATGTCATTAACAAGCTTGACGAGAAATTTCTCATTACATGGTTAGTAATTTTTTTTTCACAATTTAATTTTCTCACTTAAATACATATTTAGTCCTTGATTATAATATAGGATAATTTTGTATTAGGCCTTACAAAATTTTACTTTTTACTTTTTATTTTTCATTTTATTGTTTTTAGTCTTTGTCCTCCCAAAATATTTTTTATAAATATTTTACAACATGCATTTAGCTTAAATAGTTTTAATGTATATTTTATATTAATATATATTATATACTGATAACTAATTTGGTAGTTAATGTTTAATATACATGTAGTATAGTTGATATATTTAGATAGAACAAAAATCATAAAAGTCTTATTTATAGAGAAGGATAAACAATTAATACTTTCGATTTTATTAACGATAAAAATATCTGTTAATTATTTAAAAGCGTGACAATGTCAAAAGATATTTTTATTGTAAATAAAATTGGTGGTTATTTTAATTAATTTTAGAAATTTTGAAGGAGAATATTAATGATTTACTATATTAAAAATGAAAATATAGAACTTTTTTTTCATGATAGACTAGGAATTTGGTGGGAATAATTAAGAATAATAACCTTAAATGATATGACTGTGGTGAAAAACCCAAAAAACAGGAATGGTATAAAGCAGAGAAGGACATCATGGCAAGATGGAGTGTTGGGAACCAACTGCCCAATCCCTCCAAAGAGCAATTGGACATACAAGTTCCAATTGAAAGATCAAATTGGAACATACACATATTTCCCATCAACCAAACTCCATAGAGCTGCTGGTGGTTTTGGGGCACTTAACATTGCCCAAAGATCTGTTATTGACATTCCATACCCTGCCCCTGATGCTGAATTCACCCTTCTTGTTGGTGATTGGTACAAGACCAACCACAAGGTTAGTTTTCCAATGCTTATTACATTCATAAATCAATGTTATATGATTTACATATATTAGATTCTTTTTACGAATATATCTTGATATATTGATTTACCAATAATGAAAAAAGTCAAAATGACAATTAATTTGAAATGGAGCTAAAAACTATAATGATATATTCATAACAAGTAAATATAGCATTAGACGATCTATAAATAAAATTAATTTTGATAGGTAAATAGTCAACTTCATCTTTTAAAAATAATTCGTTCTACAAATCAG
The DNA here is from genome assembly GCA_036250425.1 of Stylosanthes scabra. Classification (NCBI taxonomy): domain Eukaryota; kingdom Viridiplantae; phylum Streptophyta; class Magnoliopsida; order Fabales; family Fabaceae; genus Stylosanthes; species Stylosanthes scabra. The sequence goes on from JASCZI010271967.1 coordinate 72,377, forward strand.
TTTTTTATTAGTTGTATTAGTATCGAAAGAATGTAATGTAATTTAAATAAGTTTTTTCGATAGTTACATGATGACATGATACATATTAATTTAATGTCACATATAAAAAAAAAATTGATTGACATGTCATTTCACGTTAAGATATACCTAATTATTTTGTGATACATCATCATAATAAAATGGAAAGAGGAGTTTAACTTGCAATTCTATTTTTAGATTACTAATATGACAAAAAAATCTTGCAGAAATCAATTTAGATATTGTATTATATTTTAGAAATGAATTGAATATGAACTCCAATTTTAATAGGATTATTTATAATAAAGTCAACTCCTATAGGAACAATCTTTATTGATATTATTGTACATATATTTTGATCCCCTTAATTTCAAATTATTTATCACTTTGAAAAATGATAATCAAAATTTAGATGTGCTAAAGAATTATAATTTGGTGCAGGTACTAAGGAGACTACTGGACTATGGCAAGAAACTCCCTTCTCCTGATGGTCTTCTCATCAATGGCCAAAGAGACTCTGCTGTCTTTACTGGTCAAGCAGGTAACTAATTCAGTTATTCAGTTACCGTCATTTCAATTAACATTTTAACTGAAACTAATAAATAAACAATAAACTATATATTTTGCAGGGAAGAGATACAAAATCAGAGTGTCCAATGTTGGGTTATCAACATCAATAAACTTCAGGATTCAAGGGCACACATTGAAAGTGATTGAAGTTGAAGGTGCTCACACATTGCAGGACACATATGATTCCTTTGATATTCACGTTGGTCAATCAGTGGCATTTTTGGTAACACTTAACCAGGGTGTCAATGCCTACTACATTGTTGCTTCTAGCCGCTTCACTCCCAATGTTCTCACGGCCACAGCTACTCTTCAATATGCTGGCTCAGGTTCTAAGGCCTCAGGTCCATTACCTGTTGGCCCAACTACTGATGTTGATTGGTCCTTGAAACAAGCCAGATCCGTCAGGTAGGCTCTTCAATTGTTGTCTTTAATTACCAAACCAGTCATCAAACCAATAGAGTTAGAGATTTAAAAGTTTAACTAAAATTTAACCCAAATCGAACCCGATATAAAGAAGTAAAATATTTAGGTGTTAATTGATTTGTTGACCATTTTTTTCTTCTTCTTCCATTTTTGACCAATTTACTGCCAATCAATTTTTATCTTGAACTGGATCAACCTAATGATTAATTCTCAATTAAGTAAAAGTTGGATCACAATAAATTAGTTCTAATCCAATATTGTTTAGAATGACGTTGTTTCAATATCATAAAACAATATCATTTGGGTATCCATATCAATATAAAATTAAAGTAAATTTCAAGAGACTATTTTAATAAAAAATTAAAATCTTAGAAACCAAATTAAGAATGAAGCGAAAGAAAAATTTCCTTGAGTGTTCTAATAAAAACAAATAAATGCTCTTACTTTTTATGCTATTTAATTATTTTGTGAGTTAACTTTTACTTTATTAATATTTTTATCTTACCTATAATATGGATCCCGAGGATAATTAGTGTATAAATAAACAAGAGCAGTACTTGATCCGAGAGCACCTTAGGAATAAGTAAAAAAATAATGTGTACTTGCATTGGGATCAGTATTCTAAAACAACAAGGCTTCCAACTAACCTTTTATTGGTTGTTTAATTATTTTGATAGGTTGAACTTGACAGCAAACGCAGCAAGGCCAAATCCTCAAGGATCATTTCACTATGGAACCATCCCTGTCGTAAGAACACTTGTATTGGCAAATTCTGAAGAACACATTAATGGGAAGCTACGATATGCTGTGAATAAAATCTCCCACATTAATCCACTCACAGCATTGAAGCTCGCTGATTGGTTCAACATTCCAAAAGTCTTTAGCTTGAACTCTATCCCTGATGTTCCTCCTCCAGCAGGTACCCCTGCCAAATTGGGAACATCTGTTGTAGGACTTACCCTTCATGACTTCGTAGAAATCATCTTCCAGAACAATGAAGACACAATCCAGTCATGGCACATGGATGGATCTAGCTTCTATGTTGTTGGGTACGTAACAAACTATGAGTGCTATTGATTTCTTCCTATTTTCTGTTTTCTGAATTTTGTAAAAGAAAAAAAAATAGAAATGGAAAATGATAAAATTCTGGTTTCTGTTTTTACCTATATATTGTCTTTTTTTTTTTTTCAAAAAAACTCAAAATAAAACCGCAAATCAAACGCATTCTAATTAATAACTCATTCATTTGTTTACTTGATTATGTGTAGTCAAATTCGATTTGATGAATGTTCTTGTTATTAACTGAATTTCTAAATAATTATTTAATTTAGATATGAATATGGCGTATGGAAACCTGATAGCAGAAAGACTTACAACTTGGCTGATGGCGTTCCAAGATACACTGTTCAGGTGAGTACTATTTTATTAGTGATATACATATACTTTTGTTTTCTAAAATTTTCATATACTGTATTCGATAGGTGGTAGCATTTGTTACCGTATGATACCACAACTTAGTTTAAACGTGGTTTCTGTATTATCGCCTAAATTGAAAAAGTAAAAATGATGAAGAGAGAAAATTTTTTTGATGAATGATTGGATGTTAATCATATAAAATATTTTATTTTATTTTATTAATTTTAAAGTAAAAATAGTATTTCCTTTCATTCTATTCATGTAAAAAACACTCTACCATAAATTTGTCCAGTTAAAAAATGTTAGGTGTTAATCACTCAATAGTGATAAGTAATTTAACTTGGCACATATCTCTAATAAAGTGAATTCAATTACTATTTATCTTGCTAAATTGCTAAAAGATGTTTGTTATATATTTAAACATGAATGTATTTGACATATACAGGTGTATCCAAAATCATGGAGTGCCATTCTGGTGTCTTTGGACAATAAGGGTATGTGGAACTTAAGGTCTGCAATTTTGCCAAGGCAATATTTGGGACAAGAATTGTATCTGAGGGTATGGAACAACGAGAAGAGTTTATACACTGAAGCTAACATCCCTAACAATGCACTCTTTTGTGGATTGGCCAAGCACCTGCACTAATTTAATCATCATATTTAGACTTTCAGAGATGAGGTTTTAATTTCATTATTATTATTATTATTATTATTATTATTATTATTATTATTATTATTATTATTATTATTATTATTATGTATTTGTGTAAGTTGTAAGTTGTAACTCTTATTTTCATTATTCTTCTTATTATTTTCATTATTTTGTTAGAAATTTCAGTTACGAGGGTGTGACTGTTAGACAATGAAAAAAATATATTAAAAACGAAAAGTAGATCATGTTCGAATATTGAGGCCCATTTAGGAGCAGTGGTGCCAGTGCCACTGCAATTTGATGATGTATTAGATTATTTCTTGTAATCATAATAAAGTCTTTCTTTCTTTCTTTCTTTCTATATACCTTGTTGCCCTTGTTTGCCACATTCTGCATCCTTTTTTTTTTTTTGGTATTCACATTCTGCATCCTTAATTAGAAGTTCACGATCACAACTCAATGAGTAATATAAAGAAGGGTCTGAAACTTTTTGTGTATACATGTTTTACCCCAAACATCGTTAAATATATGGGAAATCCTTAAGCACTCTCTCTTAACTGCGGAGTATAGCACTCCTTGTTATTAAAATAAATTTCAGCCTTTTATTTATTATATTTTATATTAAGGGTTCAAATTTAAAAGGTAACCTACTAATCAGGTTAATCTCTCTTTTTGATAAGATTTGGTTGGATTTTTTTATAATGATGAAATATGGGCTTATATTTTTTATGAGTAAGACATTTTTTAACTTTCAGTTCTATTTTTTCAAAAATATTTATCGATCTTTGGGCCTGAAGAAGCTGTTAGTTTTAATTTGTAGTGGGCTACAAGTGTTTTTTTAATTTCAATTTTTTTTCTTTGAGAATAGTTTCAATGAGTATGTTTTTGAATTAGGAATCACCTAAGATTTTAGCAAAACATAAAAAGTAATTGGATTGATCTAAATGTGGGGTGAGTAAAGAGAGCATGAACGAACCGCCTGAAACCACCATGGAAAAAGCCGATCAGCTGCACAGAAGTAAAAAGAAATTCCGTAACAACGTTGGAGAATATCAGGGGAGCGAAACCATTTTCGTGCCAGAAGAAATGTGGATGCGAGACAAGATGGCTTTCTATGGAGATGATGGGAAGAAACGTACCTATGCTGAGACAGCAGGCAAATGCAGCACCAGGCTCTGAAGCGGAAGACTCCGATGACAGCATGTCTGAAACCTCAGATGAGGAAGAGGAGGTATCAGAGAAAGACCTTGCAGAAAGACTGGAAATGAGCCAGCTTCAAAGGGAGGCAATACGAAGGGCAAAGAAGGAGGAGAGGGAGAATTCATCCATTAAAGCAAAGAGACTCCAGAATGGCCTTATTAGCATAGAGGTAAATAAGGCAGAAAAGAAGCGTCTGGAAAGGCCCTAGAAACAAGCGCTCATCATCAAGCTCCTGGGGAGGAAGTTGGCATATGGGGTTCTCAAGAGAAGACTAGATGCAATGTGGGGAAAAAATGGGAGCATGGATCTCATTGATGTTGGAAATGATTTCTTTGTGGCCATAATTCACAATGGAGAGGACTTTGATAATGTCATGGAAGGAGGACCTTGGCTCTTGTTTGATCACTACTTGACAATTAGAAGATGGACTCCAGACTTCAACCCTGACTGAGCTGTCATTGACAGAGCGGCCGCTTGGATACGCCTCCCAGGACTCCCGCTCGAGTATTACGAGAAAAGATTTCTCGGGGCGGTGGGTGATCTCATTGGAAAAACTCTAAAGGTTGACCTCAATACTAAAAACCAGCCCAAGGGAAAGTTCGCCAGAGTCTACGTTGAGATTGACCTCACAAAACCGCTTGATGACAAATATGAGGTGAATGGAAGTTTCTATTGTATTGAGTATGAGCGACTGCACTCAATTTGCTTATCCTGTGGCCGTTTTGGGCATGCCATGGATAACTGTCCTGAGAAAGCAAACTCAAGTAATGCCGCCCCACCACCAGAGGCGGCGGTCGGAGATAGCAACCAAGCTGCACCTACAGATAATGGCATGGACATGGCAAAGGAGGGAAACCAGAAGGATAAAGGCAAAGGGATCATTTTCGGTAGGTCCAGCTATGGTCCCTGGATGGTGGTACAAAAGCAGAGAAGGACAAAAAGGAATGTTGCAGAAAAGGACAACCAAATTGCAAATGATAATGGTCATAAACAAAAAGTGGAATCTCGCAGAAAGGAGGTGGTTGGGGCAAAATCGAGGTACGAGGTTTTACAAAATTGAGGGGACAGAGAATCAACCAAATAACGGTATGCACACCTCTGTGCAGGCGACAGCTGGAAACAACTCTAAAGAATTTCTTTCGGGTAGCCACATGAGACGAGCTAAAGCTTTGGCCTTGACCCATAACCCAAGCTCATCAAAAGAGGACCCACCTGCAACAGTGAATGCGCCCATTCATGGTACAAACACAGAAACCACCAGCCCAACCAGCACCAGAATACCCAATCGAACTCTCCTCGCCTTTGGGCCACTGCCTCAGCCAACCCAATCCGGAACTCAAATACTGACCCATGGCCCAGCCCACCAGTTTTGGTCCCAAACTCCTCTGCCCCTGTTGGTGAGGACTTAATGGTGATGGAGACCCCTTTAGTCCAAGATCATGAGCCCAAACCTCCTGATCCAACTAACCAATCTCTTGCTCCCTCTGATTCAGATGAGATCTTCGTGAATGAAACAGCTGTGCCTATGGAATGGGGAAAAGAAGAAGCCCTCAAGGAGTGTGAAATGGATATGGCCTGAATGGGGCTTTTTTTGCTCCGTCCTCGGTTATTTGTTTTTGGGCCTTCTTAGGCTTCATCTTTTTACACATCTCTTTAATGATTATCTTTTCTTGGAATGCTAGGGGTACAGTGAGCCCAAAATTCACTAAAACTTTGAAGGAATACCGCAGTCAATACAAACCAGACTTGGTTTCCATTCAGGAAACTGGGTGTGGAGGAGACACTGCTCTGAAAGCAATTAGGAGAACATGTTTTGCACACTATCTCATTGTTGATGCTATTGGCTTTTCTGGGGGCATTTGGCTTATGTGGAATAACCCCAATTTCCATATTAACGAGATTGTTCGTCACAACCAGGCTATTCATGCGAGAATTATAGAGGGATCCCAAGCTTGGTACCTTACTGTTGTTTACACCCACCCTCAAGAGGGCAAGCGAAGGGAGGTTCGAGAGTTTATTGCCAACATAGCTTCTTCTATTCAAAAGCCTTGGTTACTTTGCGGTGACTTCAATGACATAGCTAATGCAAATGAAAAGAAGGGTGGTGCCCCTGCTGATCTTTCCCAAATCAGAAAATTCAAAGACTGGGTGGACCTTTGCAGCCTAATTGATCTAGGATTCCATGGCACGAGATTCACTTGGAGGGGGCCAACATGGCAAGACAGTAACAGAATCCTCAAGCGTTTGGACAGAGCTATGTGTAACCTAGAGTGGAGAGTGTGCTTCCAGAATGCCCTGGTGGAGACTTTGCCCCGCATCAGATCGGATCACCATCCCTTCCTTATCAAGTGCCATGATGAGCTTAGTAACCCAAAGGTAAAGCCTTTCAGATTTGAATTATGTGGATGCAACATCAGGAGTTTAATTCCTTTATTGCTGATGCTTGGCCTAAGAATGTTCCTCTTGTTAGCTCGATCTCTTCCTTTACTGAGAAAATCAAGGCCTGGAATGTGTCTACATTTGGCCACATTTTTGAACAGAAAGGAACTATCTTGAACAAGTTAAAGGGCTTACAAAACTCTCCCAGATACGGTTACAGTGAGTTCCTGGAGAACCTGGAAAGCGATCTTAGCAGAGAATTAGAGGACATCCTTGATAGAGAACAGTTATTCTGGCTCCAGAAATCCAGGGAAACTTGGATGGTGGAAGGGGATCGCAATACTAGATATTTCCATACAAAAGCCATAACTAGAAGAAGGCGCAATAAGATCATTAAGCTCAGAGATGGTAATGGTTGCTGGATGGAGGACATTGATCTCCTATGTGAACATGTCTGCACCTACTTCAAGAATCTGTTTATGGAGAATAATCCTAATAGATCCCCTAATCTCTCCACAATTAATTTTTATCCTACCCTTTCAGAACCGCAGAGCAAGAGAATAACTGCCAACATCTCGGAGGATAAGATAAAAAATGCTATTTTCGCTATGGGCTCCCTTAAAGCCCCGAGAGATGATGGTTTACCTGTAGGGTTCTACAAGGAAAATTGGAGAGTGATTGGGAGTAGCCTCGTAAGTTTTGTTAAAAGATGCTGGGACTACCCTGAGGATCTTAGAGAAGTCAACAACACTTTTCTCACCTTGATTCCCAAAATTGATCAGCCGAAGTTTGTCAATCACTTCTGCCCTATTGCCCTTTGCAACGTCTCTTACAAAACAATTACCAAGGCCATTGCAAACAGATTAAAAGACTGCCTTAATGACAGAATCTCTCCAACCCAATCCAGCTTCATCTCGGGGAGAAAAATCCATGACAACATCATCATCGCTCAAGAGATTGTCCACTCTATGCGAAAGTCCAATTCAAGAAACGAATGCATGGCAATAAAGATTGATTTAGAGAACGCTTATGACCATCTTAACTGGGATTTTATTGAAGTTTGTTTGCGAGACTTCTCAATTTCGGCTAATATAGTTGATATTGTCATGCAAGGCATAAGATCCACCACTTATCAGATCCTTTGGAATGGAGAACCCACAACCAAATTTGCCCCCTCTTATGGGATCCGTCAGGGGGATCCTCTATCCCCTTACATTTTCGTCATTTGCCTTGATCATCTTTCTCATATGATTGAAGATCTTGTGGATGAGGGGCTTTGGAAGCCATTCTGGATTGGCAGAAATGGAACTGAGATTTCGCATCTCATTTTCGCCGATGATTTAATGCTCTTCGGGGAAGCTACTCTGGACCAAATGGATAAAGTCCTCCAATGCATCAACACCTTTAGTGCAGCCTCTGGCCAATTAGTCAACCCGCAGAAAACTCAAATCTTCTTCTCAAAGAAAGTCTCAGCCCACAATAGGAATCTTATCTGTGCTGTTATCGGCTTCAAAGAAACTAAAGAGATTGGGAGATATCTTGGTGCTTATATTCTTGAAGGAAGAAGTAACAAGAGGAAATATGAGAATATTTTGGAGCGGATAAAGAGCAAACTCAAGGTTGGAAACAAAAATTCCTATCCATGGCTGGTAGGATTGTTTTAGCTCAAGCCTCAATTGCCCTTATGGCTAACTTTACTATGCAGCATAGCAGAATTCCTAAAGTTATCTGCAATAGCATTGAGAAGGTGCAACGAAACTTTATTTGGGGTTCTGATGATACCACTAAGAAGGCTCACATGATCAGCTGGGAAACTTTATGCTCACCCAAAGACTGTGGTGGTTTAACTCTTAAGAGCACACATCATATGAACTCTGCGTTCCTTACCAAGATATGCTAGAAAATGATAAACAATCCCAACTCCTTATGGGCAAAGGTTCTTTGGAGTAAGTATAGCCCTAGTCAGAATGATTTGGGGCCTAACTGCAATCACAATAGCTCCCATCTTTGGAGAGCTCTCCAGCAGATGTGGCCAACTATCAATAATGGGACAATGCATAGGATTGGAAACGGCCAGCATACTGAATTCTGGCATGACCTTTGGCTTGATCTTGAATTCCCCCTCAAGAACTATACAACTCTGAATTCACAGAACTGCGACTTTAGCGAAAAATTCTATGATTTTGCTGATGAGAATGGATCATGGGTTTTGAATGATATGAGCCAGCACCTCCCTGCGGAGTGTTTTGTAAAAATTCAGGCCACCCCCGCTACTATTAACTCGGATCCTGATGACTCAATAGCTTGGAAGCATTCCCCAGATGGTAAATTTTCTGTTAACTCTGCCTATAGGGTGATAGCACATTCTACAGCCCCAAAACACAAAGTTTGGCCATCCATATGGAAGTGGAAAGGACCGCAGAGGATCAAGCTCTTTATCTGGCAAGCAACTCACGAGAAGCTTATCACAAATTCCAAAAGGCACAAATGGTATGTTGCTTCCCCCGGCCATCTGTCACTACTGCAAAGTCTTCCCTGAAGACACTATCCATTTTCTTTGGGATTGTCAAGGAGCTAGAGACATATGGAAGAAATTGGTTAATCCCGACAAACTCCCATCCTTTCTCAACTCCCGTCTTCTTGAATGGATATCTAATAACTCCCAACATGGGATAAGCAACCATAATCAGATACACTGGGCTACCATTTTCTTTGTCGGCTGCTGGAAATTGTGTTCTTGGAGAAACATGGAAATTTTCCAACCTCCGTTCAAGAGACCAGCAGTGGGTCACTTGCTCATTCAAGACTATGTGAGGGATATTCATGAAATGTTCCACAAGCAAAGGGAATGGAGCATCACTAAAAATCGCATAGTGAGAAACATTCGCTGGAATGCTCCAGATGAGGATTAGGTAAAAGTCAACACAGATGGGGCTGCCAAGGATGGAACAAAAGCTGCTTGTGGGGGTCTAATCAGGAACCATGAGGGCAAGTGGGTTATAGGCTTCTCAAAGTACCTTGGATCCTGCTCTGCTCATCTGACAGAAATTTGGGGGGTTTACATTGGATTGGAATGCACCTGGACTCTCAGTTTCAAGAAGATATGGCTAGAATGTGACTCCAAGACACTGGTAAATATGCTGTAGAAACTGCAAACGACAAACCAAATAGCTGATGGCTTTGTTCTCTATCATAGAATTCGGAAATTCCTTCACAAGGGAAGCAAATTTTTGTGCGGATTAGCTTGTCAATGCTGGTCTCAACCAAAACTATGAGCTTCATTATTTCAACAGCCCCTGCAAATATGCAAAACCTCGTCTTTGGTGATATAACCGGTGTCTCTAGACCCAGAAATCTTCCTATCTTGTAATCTCTTTGCGTTGGGCTTTTAGCCCCTTTATTAACCAAAAAAAAAAAAAACATAAAAGGTAATTTGTAGTGGGTCGCAACTTGCTTTTGCTAATGTTTCTTTTTTTTCTTTTAGAATAATTCAAACCTTGAGCAAACAAAATAAAATCATTCTATAAAATTATTTAAAATTATTGTAAATTGATTTTTAATAAGTAATAAAGTCATTTAATATTAATTTATTGGAAAATTATATGGTGATGACTGGAGTGGTCATCATGTGATGATGACAAGTGGTGGCAAGCTTAGGATGCGACATGTTGGTTTCCGTTTCTACTTTTCTAATTTCTAGGTAAGTTTGGAAACAAAAATAAAGGAAATAAAAAAAAACAATAAAAGGATAATTTTACAAAAGAATAAGACGTGATTAATACACTTATATATTATTTAGACAAAATTATTTAATTGATTCAAATATAACAATAACATAAAGTATATATTATTGATAATGTGATAAATTTATTTATTTTTCAAATTTTAATGCTTGAAAAATATTCAATTTAAAATTTTAACATATCATAATTGATAATAGAATAATAGAAATAAATAAAATTTATTTCATTAACAATAAATATATGTAATCAAATTTATTATAATTTAGAAAATAATAATATAAAAAATAGTAAACTAATACTATATATACTATTATCATTATTATATATACAGTTGTAATTGTTATTAGAGAGTAATAATATAAATATATAAATTAACTTATTTTAACATTTTCAAGAAAGAAATTTTAAAAATAAATAAAAAATACACTCTTTATTTTACTTTCAAACAAAGATAAATATATCAATTTACAAACAAGTGACTATCTCGCCTTATTTTTCATCTCTATTATATATATATATATATATATATATATATATATATTTTGGATATATCAGAGCCTGATGGGGAAGTAGGAATATTGTTATTATCATTAAACTATCACTGATGTTCATGGATCTGGAAATATGTTCTTATTTACTGTTCATGTTCTTTTTTTTTCTGTTCATACCATCCATGTACAAAACCCAGAAATAACACTATTCCTTAAATCTGGAAGTACAGGCCGTTTAATCTTATCATTTAAAAGAACTGTAGCAGTAAGACCCATTTTTGTGGGGCAGTAAGGCTAATTTGACGATGTTTTTGAAGATGATAAGATAAAAACGTTTGAAGTCCTGGTGGCTATGGATTTAAGAAATAGAATAATAATAATAAAAAAGTCCACAATTTTCCAGATACAAAAATATGAGCTACAGTTTAATGATAATATATATGTTCTTTCTGAACCAAAGGAGGGCGATGATATCAGAATTTTTATGATTATGTCAAACATCTTCCGTATCCTCTCTCGACGCCTTTCAATTCGAGGCTCTTCCTCTTCTTCCTCCTCAAGCCTACCTTCACCCAATCCGCTTACTGAGAAAGTGACTCAACCAGAGGAACTTTCTCCCAAGCACAATATCTTTGAAGAAGAAGTCTGCTTCGAAGATATCAATCAAGCAATAGACAATTGGGAAATACACAAAATCCCTCAGGACCAACTATATGTTCCTGATGACAACAAAAGAAAGTCTGATTACATAATCAAGACTGCTGAAAATAACATTCCTCTTGGACCAGAGTCTGGAGAGGAATTCCATCTCTTAACCAAACAATCTGTCAGAGAACATACCCGCCACTACAAATACCTTCACATAGGGTGTGTCCAAGTAGCAGTTAAGCCACTCATCCGAGAAGGTTTAAATGCTTCAATCCTCATGTGCTTAAGAGATATTAGGCACAATGATTTCCAAGATTCCCTCATAGGGAGTGTCGAAACAAGCTTAGGACACGGTCCGGTCTACTTCAATTGTTTCCCAAACAAAACAGTGAGTTTGTTGGATCCTAATATCCTTGACTCTCTATTCCTCAATATCCGAATTCATGGTCTTAACATGAAAGAAGGATCTATCTCGGCTGCCCTAATCTATAGGATTCAGTACAAGGTCATGAACACTTGTAACTCTAGAGTCCTTCTCAAATCCAGTGATCGTAAAACCACTTTGTTTGTCACTGACATGACAAAGGCTAATGTCACGATCCCAATGCTCATTAAGTGGGACGAAATAGATCTACCGAGATCTTGGTCCATAGACCGAGCCATTCCCACTCAACCTAGACAAGCCCCTCTCTTACAAGAGATAAAACAAGATGAAATCGGAAGAGTAGAGATTGTCTTTAACAGACGAAACTCTTTTTCTTCTTCTTCCAGATTTGAAGCAGGGATAGTTAATGACTTTGCTTCAGCAAGAAGATCTTTTTCTGTGACTTCACAATCCCAGTTTTCATCAAGGATCCCTAGATCAGTAAATCCCGGAATTAATATTTCAGATTTACAAACTAATTCAAACATTTCCCAACCGATTTACCAAACAGATGATGATGTTGATTTACAGTCTATTCAATCTCCAACATATTCTTCTTTAAATGATGATGTC
>JASCZI010271967.1:93626-112343 GCA_036250425.1 Stylosanthes scabra
CCTCCTCCTCATTCTTCTTCTTCTTCTTCTTTAGTTCATAGCTTGGTATCCATGGCCATTGTCGGCGTCGCTTGCTAAGTCCGAGGTTATTGTGATGCCATGCCTTGTTGAGGTGGATTAGGATGGTGAACTACACCTTGAATTATATTCCTTCTACTGCTCCCGTTGACGATACTCCAATTCGAAGTTCTGCTGCTACTTGATAAGTTAGAATATTTGCTTCCTCTATCTTGCTTTTCCCTTTTTTTTTGTTCATACTTCCTCTATCTTGGTTTTTTTTTTTTGGACAGACTCCATCTTGCTTCAATTCTTTATTATTTTAATGGTCGGGGTATTTTTGTTTATGGTTTTTATCGGAGTCTCAAATGTTTTTTTTGTTGGATGTATTTCAGTGTTTTTTTTCTTTTACTTACAAATGGACAATATAAAAATTCAAAATCTTATTAAAAAAAAAAGAGAGCCCAAAACTTGATTTACCTAAAAATCTTTAATAGCAGGTTAATTTTTAAGGAGTGTTGCTACTTTGATATTGTTGTTCAAATTTCGATTTTCGACCAATAAAAACTTGTATTCGAGTTAAAACATGTAAGGAGTGAGTATGGTAAATACAATTTAAAAAGGTACTCCAAACAAACAAGACATGTTTTTCGGTCATTAATGTATGTGAGTCAAAAAGAACATGGTCGAAGAGATATAGTGATCATAATGAAGTCCCTTCCAAAGACAGAAAGGATTAACTCGACTCAGATGATTCAAGATCATATTACGTACTTCGGCAAAGACGCAGAACATGGGTATGTTGTTTCGTCAACAAAAAAAATAGAACATGGGTTTGATTATTTGGGATTAAGATGGAGATAGGATGTGGCTATATCTACATAACAAATGAGTTTGCCTATAAATATATGAAGTTATAAAGTCAGAAGACATCATTTTCATTCAACTTTACTATCAGAAAAACTAAAAAAATTCTAGTCATTACTAATGCAAGAAAGTCAATATAATACAAGTGCATCATGTGAGTATATTAGGGAGTATTTACTTTTCTTTTCTGCTAATTTCATTCAGTCATTTCATTTAAATTCCAGTCAGTTTATTTTTTTCAAATTTCTCCATTTGTTCTTCAACTTATGTTTCTTTCAAGTTCTTTGATTTTAATCTTCAGTTTAGTCAAGTGTTCATCAGTTTCATTACCATTTCTAGTCGAAGATTATTTAGTTAATTTTGTTTTATCCATTCGAGTTTGTAATCCTTTCATGTTCGAACTTTTCCCATTTTCTATTAATAAAAAAGTAATATTCACACTTTTTTGCATAAAAGATTTTGAACATTGAATGATTGAATTGATAAGACCTTAGATGGATTCTATTAATATGTTGAACTATAAAATGGAAGGAGGCACAATGGAATCTTTTTTGTTTATAAAATTACACAAAAAGTATTGTAATACTATTTAAATAGATCTGACTTCTGAGAGCTTTTTGAATCTAAAAATATTTTCTTGGATGAAAAATTCCCTTTATTATATACTTATCCTAAATTTATAATAACATATCTAAAATACGCATAAAGGAAACTATCACTTGAGGATAGTCTCTAAATAGAAAAAAAATGAACATAAGATTTGGGAAAAGGAAAAAGGAAAAGGGGATGATAAGAGAAAGAAGGAAAATAAGAGAGAATAGAGTGTCGAATGAATGGCTGTGACAAAGGAAAAGAGTGGGGGAAAATAAGAGGATGGAAAAAGGGAAATGAAAGAAAAGGAAATGAAAAGATGAGGGAGAGTGAATGAGGAGAAGGAAGAATAAAAAGGAAAATTTGGAGAGGTTTATTCTATGGTGAAGTGGATTTTACGTGAAAAAATGATAGTTACATTAAAGTAAAGAAAAAGATTAGGGAGCTAATACATTATGATCAATAGGGAGCCAACACATAGTTATGGATGATAATTCATATAAATTTTGGATGATAACTTACTCTTGAATATATAAGTTACATATGATAACTCATATAAATTTTGGATTATAATTTAACTATTGGCTTCCTAATGACTCCCTAACGTTGATTTCGTAACACTATTCTAAAGTAAATCTTTATTCTTTTTATTATTTTTCTATTTCATCGTAGCATGCACCATGAATGGAGGGTCACTGATATTTTGGAGGCAACGACAACCCTCTAAGTTTCTCTCTCCTTCTTTCTTACGTGAGACCGAAATTTTGAATTTTATTAAATTATTGAATTATTTAAAAATTAATATTGATATATTTTAAATAATTTTATTTTATATTTAATTAAATTATTCAATTACCGTTTAATTATGATTAAACTATTAAACAATTAGCAGTGTTGATCTAATGATTAACTCATTAGTGACTTAAACAAGTGCCATGAGTTTAAATATCGCTTTGTGCATGCAACAATCCAATGACCAATGATAAATCATTAAATGAATCTCTGATTTACGACGGATTAGTTATTGACCTGCCGAGGTGAGAGATACCGTAAGGGGGAAAAAAAGAACACAATGCAAAATCCTTATTGTGAGTGATAGACCGCCAATTAAATTTTGTCTACATACTTTATATTTAAATTCTAAATACAATTGGTTAAATAGGGATTAGAAGATAGGAATTAACTATAATTTAATAATGATTTGATAATTAACAAATTAATAATAGCAAAAAATCAAAGGAATACATTTCTTTCATAATGAGATTAAGAATTAGAAATTTTACAATATTAATTACATTTTAAGGATTTTTATAAATGTTGTCCTTTAGTTTATCTAAATTTAAATTTGATTTTCAATATCTAAAAGATTTAAAAATTCGAGGACTATTTTCAATAGTTGGTAATAATTTCTAATATTTTTAATTTTTTTATTTAAAAAATATTTTTTTAAAAAAAATTAAGTGACATCTAAGCAAACCAACCATTAAATAGTAAAAAAAATTTAATAAAATATTTTAAAGTTATTAATTATATTAGGAAAAAAATGTTCTAATCTTAGAAAAGCTCCTCTCATAAAAAAACACAACGGATTTTTTAAAAAATAAATTAATAAAATACAATATTTATTGAATTGGGCGCGGATTTAAGTTTTTTTAACAATTTTAGGTCTACTTTGCATAACACAGGCTTGGCATGCTCGTTTTCCGTATTACAAATAACGCAGGTGACATACCGTGTTAAGCCACACGGCCAAAAAGTTGAAACTAACACGGGTTAGGATAGCCTTATGTTATAACGAGTTTGCCTAGACGTGATAGTCCTCTCATACCTTTATTTAATTCATCTTCCATAATACCAAAAAATCCAAAAACAACTCTTAAAAAACTAATTAAGCATTGTTCTGAAAATCGGACCGGATCGATCAATTCGACCGAAAAAATAGAAACTGGGAACTTAGCCAGTCCGGACATTCGAAAAACAGTGAGCAAAAAGACCGGTAAAGAACCGGCCGATTCGATAGTTAACCAGTGAACCGGAAAAAGTATTGATTTTTCTGTCTAATCGGTTCTTTTAAAAGTTTTTTTTCCCCTTAAAACGATCATGTTTTTTACTTTTTGCCTAAAAAAAATTGAATTAGAATTACAATATACAAAACACTGAAATAGCATTGAAAGTTGAAACCGTAGCCTTACATCCATCGTGACTTTGGAGAGAAGTAGAAAACAGCAATATCCACGTCGCGGTGTCTCAACGACAACGCAGCATCTTCGCCGGGAGCCTCCAGTACATGCTCGACGCCAGCCTCGCAGGAAACAGCTCGCGCCGTCAGTTCTTTGTCTTCTCTTTTTTTTTTTTTTTGTTAGATGAATGCTCCCCTGTTTTACAGTTTACACTGTTACTGCATAGTTTTGTTCTCCTATTTTGGTTTTCTGCCTCTGTTAATGCTTTCCTATTTGTCCATTTCTCCAATTTATTTCTTTCTTTTTAAGATTTCATTTGGTCTTTGCATCTTGCTCAAATCTCTTTTCATTCAGAAGGGTGAATAATTTAATAGTGAACCAACATGTTTGAATTATATCTTGCTAAAATCTTGAAGAAGAAATTTAATAGCGAGTCATGTTAGAATGGGGATTAAGGTTTAAATAGCTATAAAAATAACAATAAAAAACCCCACTATGAATGGGGATTGTGGCTGATGAGAGGTTTTGAATCTGTTGTCTTAATGTGAAAGAAAAAAAAATGGAGTTGGACTTGACACCAAACACAGCAGATGTATCCAAAATTGGTTGTCATTCAAGGTATATTTGGTGCTCTATGTAAAATTTAACATTATTATCATCCCATCATTCTATATTTCTATTTGTACCAACAAGGCACTCACCAAGTCAATCACAACTTCTCAGTTTTTTGCGTACAACCCTTCAAGGATGAGTATTCTGCAACTTGAAATTGAAGAAACATGGAGTTTTAATATGAACTTTTTAATAAACACAGCCGAAGTTAATTGCTATGTTTTGCATATTTATGCTGTTAAACCGGTCCGACTCCGGTTGAACTTTTAAAATTCTGAACCAATCATCTCACTGATTTTGTGATCGGTCTCAAAACCTTGATATTTAGATAGATAATTTAGATAGATTAGATGCCAAGTGACTGAGGGAAAAAATAAAAAAATATCTCTATCTCTATAAAGAATAAAAGATAAAAATATTGCATATATTTGACTAAAAAGGGTTGTGAAGAAGAAGAAGAAGCAATCGCAACTTCGCTTTACAGTACTTGCAAGTTGCAACTTTCTCGAATAGTTGGACCCAAATTGAAATACTCCAAAGCATTGATTCCCCCCTTTGTTACTCTCTGATCCTTTGATCCTATGTTGCTATCTTCTTCTACGGACATAGGAGTTCGAAGCTAGGGTTTCATCTACTTCCATTATGAATTGTGAGGCTTGCCACCTCAAGGAACTGGTAAACCCTTCTCCAACCGTTTTTAATCTATTCCACACTCTCTCTTCATATGCTTCTCGTAGTTCCCAGCTCTAATTAACTTTTTCTTTTTCCCTTCTTGATGTTGCAGGAAGTAGAGCTCTTCGAGATACGCGAGGTTTTGCGATGTAAAATATCTACTTCTTTTTGCTCACTCTGATTCTTGAAATTAATTGATTTGTCATTGTTGTTGTTGTTGTTGTTTTTATTGGATTTAATGTGGAATTGAGATTACTGAGAAGTAGAGGAAATTTTGCAGGCATATTGCACACTATTGTGTTTCATCGGGCCTTGGGGCTTGTGCGTCCGAAAGATGTCGATTTGGAGCTTTTCGACATAACTTATGTATGTGGTTCCTTGCTGACTTGAAAATTCCTTGTGATTATGTTTTTGCATAAATGCCTTTTAAGTTTGCAATTCCATGTTGAACTTACTTAATCATGTTGGTTAATGTAGGATGATATATATGAATAATACATTTGATTTTTATGTGGTTTGGGCCCTTAACTTACTAGACTTTTGTTGTTTAGAATTTGATTGGAGTTTGCCGCTGTTCCTGTATAGGTGCAATGTGGGGAGGTGGAGCTTGAGAAGAAAATAGATGAAAAGATTGAGCAGTTTGTATGTTGGGTGGAGAAGCATCCGAACAAAAAGAGTCAGGTGTGCTGATTGCTTGTGGCTTTCATACCTTTATTTTCGTGCTGTATCGATCTGTTATTGAGTGTGCTAGAAGGGGGAAATTATTATGGTTCAGCAATGATGTAGTTGATTTTTGTGACAATGTTTCTGACTATGTTATTATCTTGCATGGTGTTGCTCCTTTCTAAAGCTGTAGTGTTAGAATTTACAGTTGGTGTTGGGTGATATATGTTTTAATTGGCTCACAAGTTGGCCAATGTCGTGACCTTTTTCATCTGTATTGCTACTTATGCATGAGTATCTGTTTCCCATAGTGATGCAATCCTGTTCTCTAAACTAAAAACGGGAGTAAAAGGAATGGAACTTCTGTTACTAGAACTTCTGCAGCATGATACATGATAGGGTGCAATGGCATCATTTGATCATTGTTGTGATAGTTAGCCTTTTTTCTGTGTTAGCTATGCCATGCCCATACCTTCAGTATCTAATTGTGGATGGCTTGTCCTGTGCTGTGAATTCTCTTTCCTTCTAATAAATTTTCTTTTTCTTTACAAAAAAAATGGCTTAAACACCCAGTAATGTTTCATGTAATTGTAATTCCATCTGCAGATCATGCTACAATATAAAAGTTAGCGTGGAACAAATGTTGCATCTGGGCATTGAAGTTGTTTATTATTTTTTAATTTTATATCACAAGCTTCTGTATTTATATGATGCAGATATGTTTATCGTTCTACGAGGTAAAAAACAAACAGGCATCTTGGTTCAGTAACAAGATTGAACGGCTATATTGGGAGCAGTGGTATATTTATCTTAATGTGGCCCAGCATCCGAAGGGACATTCTAGCAAGTCTCATCATGCCAAAGTGGTTGATACCGGAGGTGCAGTCACTTGTATTTTGTCAGCTATATTACTTTTTCTGTTTCAGTAATTCTGAGCAGCTACTACAGGTTTTCTCACTTTTTTTTGGCCTGTTTTGTCATTTTCCTAATTTGCAGAGGGAGCATTGGAAGATAGAAATGCTCGAAGTGCAGCACTTGAAGCATCGCTTCGTGAGGTTTTATTTCAAATAATTAAATTTGTTAACGAGAAGAAGGATCATGTTCCTCCAATACCAAATCTTGAGGGTGCTGTTTCATTTCCCTATGAAATTACAATACCCAGGTGAGTTCTGTTTACATTGTTTCGTCGTATCCATTACATTCCATATAGCTTCTTATTCTTTATTATTTTGAATGACTTAAATGTTGTCAGTTAGCTTTGATTGTAGATGATATTTTCTGCTTGGTGTGTAGAATAGGTGAAATGATATTGTGTAATGAACTTTTTTCTATCTTTTTCTTTCATTGTGAAGTATAGAAAATCTATAAAGCTTTGAAAGTCAAAAGTGCAATTATAGTTACATAAGTTGTGATTGTAATTTATTTAGAGATGACAATGAGTTGGCAAGGCATCTAGGCATCTCAGACCCATGATAGAGTGATCACATTGTTTACAAACTGGGTGGCCAAGATAAGAAATGGTTGTCATTACTGATTTCAAATCGAGATGTATATTCTAAATTTAAACCGATAACTTCAAGACCAATGATGCTCTAAGTTTATATTGGGCACTAGACTTCCAACATTAGGAGGGAAGTTGTAAGTAATAGCAAAGATGAGAATTTTAAGTTGGATTGGCAAGAAAATATCAGTTTAGGAACAAATTTTTATGAGAAAATTCTAGCAGTACCTTTTGACGATCAAATAAAATATGATGGAAGCTTAACTGAGGTGGATTTGACAAGGGTTGTATGATTACTTTTGTGGAGATTGGAAACACAAACCTGGGATCTCCATATATTTTGATTTTTAAGAATCTGGATTTTGAGGTTAACAATTATGACATTTTCAATATTGTTCTACTTAATCTAAAATTAGGAACTGCATTTTTCTGTTAACAGCATGATCTTAGCATTAATAGTTTGCAGGATTCTTACAAAACTAGAGTAAATTTATAATTTGAAGTAATGAAGTTTCACAAACTAGATTTTGAGGAAAACAAATTTGACATATACTGCGTTTTATACTTATTCCAAATTTAGGAACTGATTTTTTTTCTGTTAATGTTATGATGCCTTTTAGTTTGAATAACCATATTTTGGATTAATTTACAAACATTAATCTTATTGTGCTACTTAATATGTAAATTTTTTGTTTGACTGGCCTTTCCTTTTGGTTTCTGATAATGTTCAAATATAATGTCATCCGTGTGTTGTTATGTTAACGTGAAGCACAGCACATTTTCTATAAAATTTGTAAGATTTAAGAAGAGAGAACTAGGAAACCAGAATTTCATGAAAACTCTTCAGATTTGTTCAGTAAAACATTATGAGAATTTATGCATTAACTTACTGTTCATGGAAGACAGATTTATGAAAGCAAGTTGCTAACACTGCCTCTTTTCTCAGTGTTTTCCGTGCATTCTCTTAATTTTATTTGCTTTTATGAAGAGATGCACATGGTATATGATATGAGAAGTCTACACATTTGCTAGATAATATAAAACATCAAAACCATTTCTGTGATATTCCCTATAACTATAACTAAGGCTTTGTAAGAGACATTCATGATATAATATTAGAGATTCGTTGACCAAGTGGTCTGTAAATCAATCATTTATTTACCTATACTTCTAAACTGAAAATGATATAGTTTTAGCACAAGATAAAGGTATAAATTTTTTCATATAAAATTTGGCTATGCATTTGAGAGTGTTTAACATATAAAATCATTCATGTAACTATGCTCAAACTTTTGGTATAAATGGTTCTTGACAATTCATTTGATGGAGGATAATGGCATGACACTTGGGGTTCAATTATATTTTTCAATTTCTGATGAACTCTGTTACATAAAATCATTGTGTCTGACAACTACAGGATAAAAGAATCGGTGTTGGAAAACTGGCATTGAATATGGTTTCTCTTCTGTTGATGATTTTGTACTGCTGATGGTATGGCAGTATATTACTCTCCAATGTTATACATGGAGCTATACGTAGCTGATATACTATTTCAGTTTGTATTATGTTTTACTACAAGTGGCTCCACTCTAATCTTCCAAAACTAAATTTTACTCATGAAACCAATATAAAAATATTATACTAAGGGTCTTTACAAAAAAAAGAAAAAAAATAAAAAAGGGAAAATGTTGCTTGATTAGTTACCAATACATCAGTATAGCACTCCAACCTTTGATTTTCTCACATTCCTCTCCCTTTTCCTTCTCCCTCTAACTGCAACCTTTTCTCATAATCAAGAGCAGCAGGCATACTGTATCATGGTCTTAAGAACAAATCTCCCTCATCCTTTCTTTTTAATTCCCCCCCCCCCTCCCTCCTGAACTGTGGTTAAAATTCCACCATTTTCCTTCAGGCAGAGATATCACCATTTTGACAAATGCAAGCCTTATGCTTGCACTGTGTGCTCTTTAAGCCATTGCCATTGAATGTGCTGACATTTGTGGACTACAAATATGAATTGTATGTTGTTGTCATTGACAAAAGATATTCGGATTGGAATCTGAATAATTGAGTGCTTACATATGTAAATTATTTTCTTGTTTGGTTTGGTTCTGCTGTTTTGCAATCTTTACGACACAATAATGAACTCTTCTGTTTAGACTTTAGAGACAATGAAGTTATGATCATCTGATTCTATATGCTCTAATTTTTATCATATTGTTAATTGTTAATTGGGTACAACCGTACAACCAAAAATTCTTTCATAAAGCCTAGATCTTGAGAATGTCTTTATTTGGTGAAGGTTACTGCTCTTATGATCTTTCTTGTGTATCTTCCTGATAAGATGTTTTCATTCTGTGTCAATTTTTCTGAACCTCAAATATTCTTCTGTCGTCCACCAGTTCCTCAGACTCTGCTTTTGGAATGGACATGATCAAGAGGATGCTCCAGACAGGGCATCCAACTATGCTAAGTTAAAGGGTTTTGTAGAGCTGTGCATGGGTTAAATGTCAACTTAAAAGGTTGGATTTAAGATTGAAATGTGGTGTTGAAGAAAGTTACAAAGTAAATGCAAGGTTCAGTCTCTCTGTAAGTATGGCAGAATCTATAGGTTCAAATGGATGGTCTTCTTTGCAGATATATTCTACTTTATAACTTCTTTCATCTCATTTCCTTTATTCATCCTCTAAATGGTTGTGTTCTTTTGAACAACACATACCACAAGTATACTACCACAGATTGTGTGAATATTCTCGTTTTAATTTATGTATATATATTAAGTGATTAATTTAATCGCCAATATTTAGTGTACATGTAGCAACATCCATTAAACAACATAAATGCTATTTGCACGCCGAAATTTATCTCGGAAAATTATCTGACCGGCCGTTCAATCACATGTCGGTCTTAAATTTGTGGATAACTGCATACAGCATATTGGCCACTCTTAGTCTTTTGCCCTTGTGATTAAAAATGGCATTTGCGGCGGATTCGACTTTCCTTAATGGATCGTTTTCCTTTTTCAGAAATAAAGTCAATACAAACGCGGAAACACCGACTAACATCTTTTTTTATTATTTAAATATATATTTGTATACTGTATACTGATAAATGACAAATTGAAAAGAAATATAATAATAGAAGTTTTCGTGCTTAAAGTAATTTTTACATATAAACAAGTTTAATTTAAAAATAAAGAAAAAGTCTTATTCTTGTTAGAAGTAAGTCTTTTATCTTCTATAGAATTTGATTGGGTAAAAAAAGTTCTTTTATTCATTCATCAATAAATTATATTTGGTGACGAGGTATGAAAAGTAAAAAAAAAATAAAAATTCATATAATATTGTCTAAATCTTATACTCTAAACCGGGCTTTCGCTTTATTGAATTCAGACTGTGCCCTGCCGAGAAATTCCAGTATACTGTATAAGCAATTTGAGAAAGTTGTTAGTCATTGTTGTCCAACACCAACATCTCGTTTGTTCATTCATTTTATGATTGTAACTCTTTAATTTGTTTGCCAAATTTGAATGATTTATTAATTAATTAATTATATAATTTTACTGAAATAATATTTTTTTTTAAATAAAAGACAAATCACATTGTTCTAAAACGGAATTGGCTACGGAATTAGGTTTTGTAATTATGTGAATTGTTATAAGGTATTGGATATTAACAATTGTTCTTAATTCTCCATTCTCTATACGATGTCACGATTTATGTGCAAAGAATTAAGAGTCTCAATTTCTACATAAATTCTTTGCGCATAAAGACGGTGTTGGGTTTTATCATATATTTACAAGAAAAATACATAAAAGGATAAACCACTAAATTAACTATCAAGTATTCATTTATAATTATATTATGCGTTATTTAATTTATTTTTGTTGCGCGTTTTGTAATTTAACATGTATTTTATATAGGTGATTATTTTTTTATACATTTAGTATTATTGATTCATAAACTAAAATAAAAAATAATTAATTATGAGAATCAGAGTTGTGCATTTAATTAAGAAGTACATTTAGAATAAAAGAGAGAATAGTGTGACAATATATAGTCTCCCCCCAAATTGAATCACATAATTGGAACAGCTTTGATAAACAGAAATTTAAAAAATAAATGAATTAAATTACGTAAATTTTAGGATGTGTTTGATTTGTATTTTTATTTTTTAATATTTTCTATGTTTGAAATTTTGTTAAGAAAAAGGAAAAAACAATAAAATTCTATTTTTTTTTCACCTCATATTTTCTCCTTTTCCCTTCATAAAATTGTGATAACAAAAAATGCAAAAATATAACCAGGAAATGAAAATACAAAAATAATAACATCAAAATAATTCCAAGACAAGACAATCCTTATATATTGACTATTTATTAATGAGTTTAATGCAATTGATTTTATTCCTTAGTTATTAATATTGGTTATCATTACATTTATTATTCTCCTTTTTTTTTACCTGCCGTTACAGTTAATATATTCTATTGATTATAATTAATTGGTAATATTAAGTATTTATTATTAGTGAATTTAGACAATATTTTTATTAAATTATTAATTTTGGTTACCATTACAATTCTTCCTTCTTTTTTTTTTAAATAAACGGGAGACATCTTCATATGTATATGGATTTAGGGTTAAACAGTGAGATGTATGGGGTTAAACGTATCAAATCATTTAACAAATCATAATGGTTTTTTAATAGTTTTTCCCTAATAATCACCTAATATTCTATTGGAGATAATTTTTCCGACTTTTCACAATAGTACAACACCCCCAAAACCATCACATTCTTTCACATTATTGAAAATGTAAGAACCCAACTACGACCAAAAACTCTCTTTCCCATCATCCCTATATATATATATACACACCCCGCACGTACCAATCTGAGGCATTACATCAAGAAAACCAAAACTATTGCTGTTGTTTTGAAACATAGCTGTCGAACACAACATATTTAAAGAATTAGCCAAACAATAATATGGGTTCAGAAGGTAGTAGCCTTACAGAATCAAAGCACTATATTTTGGTACATGGGGCTTCCCATGGTGCTTGGTGCTGGTACAAGATAAAGCCACTTCTAGAATCTTCAGGGCACAAGGTCACAATTCTTGACCTTGCTGCTTCTGGCACCAACTTGAAGGAGATCGAAGATGTTGATACTCTTTATCAGTACTCTCAGCCTTTGTTGGAGGTTTTGGAATCACTTCCACCCGATGAAAAGGTGGTTCTTGTGGGTCACAGTCTTGGAGGTCTCAATATTGCACTCGCCATGGAAAGATTCGCTGCAAAAGTGCAAGTTGGTGTTTTCGTGACGGCTGTTGTTCCCGACGTTGAACACAAGCCGTCTTATGTCTTGGAAAAGGTTTGTTTATGTGGCACAGAGAAGTTTGGGGTATTTTAGTAATTTTAGTCGTTAATCTTTACTATTTGAAAATAACCTTAAAATTATTAAGCCACCTGAAACTATAGTAATTTTAAATGATTTATAATTTTAATATGGAATTGATATGCATGTTTTATCAAATTATCATTAGGTTGAATTTTTTTTATTATTTTATTTATTTATTTTTACCTAAGTATGAAACATCACCAATTTACTGTAGATTTTAGTAATTTTTATTCTTTATTTCTTTCTTATTATCTTCAATAGTTTCGACATTTTTGTGGTCTCTTGCTTAACGTGTCAATGGCGATTTTGGAAAATAATCATTGTCAATTATTTTATGTATTCTATATTATTCTATCTTAGGCCAAAATTTCCAAATTCCTTAATTTTTAAACCACACATTTTTGGTCCATATAAAAATTGATTTTCCATATACCTAAGTGCATATCTAACGTCAGATTATAATAATCATACATATTATATATTTATTCTTGTTATTTTGTATTTTCATGATATTTTCTATATAATAGGCTCTAACTGATTTGTGGCAGATTTGAATGGAAATTCCATTCAAGACGAGTACATATCTTGAATTATTTATTTATTTATTTTTATACAAAGAGGAGTGATAATGAAACACAACCCTTCAACAAACTCATGCTGCCCTTTGCAATATTATTATATATATATATATATATATTAATGTTTTCTTTGGGTACTAATTAATAATCTTTTCCTTGCCATTAAAAAATTTGAACTTCAGTATAGTGAAGGCATGCCGGCGGCTGCATGGCTGGACACGGAATTCGGTAAATGTGGAAACAAAACGTGTGTCATGTTTGGTCGCAATTTCATCTCCAAAATGCTCTACCAGCTCACCCCCACTCAGGTAATAACGTTTCTAATTGGAATAATCCAATATTACAATTTGTACACTCAATATTATTCCTTATATAAAAAAAAATGTTAGCAATAATAAGTACTTTTAGTGACTGGTGTTTTCAAGTTCCACCTTGTGTACAGTGGATAAGAATTGTGGTAATTATTGCAATATATGTCTTTTTAGAAAAGTTTTGAATATGCTTAAAAATATCGATATTTAATTATTTTAATTATTAATTTATATATATATTATATATTTTTCATAATTAAGATTAACGGTTGTATATTTAAAATTTTCCAAGTCTTTTATTTTTCCTTTTAGCATGTCGCACCCATAGTTAAAGTGCGCCATTGTGATTTTGATACGGATGGTATTGTCTAAATTAAAATACACAAAATGTTTAAGGTATTTATTGTTAGCGATCGCGAATTTGTTTTGGAAAAGAAAGAAATATTTATCCTCGTTCACAGGTTTATTATTTAGAAGGGCTATGATTACCTGTTTTGAAATCTTTCAAAATTTTAAGGTTCTTTCGATTAGAGAGTTTTATGAGATTTAAATTCAAATGACTTTTTTTTTTTATCTAATAAATAACCGTATTATTATTATATACTTTTTAATGCGTAGCAATAATAATATTCGATCTAATAAAAAATAAATTTATCAAACATATATCAATCAACATCGGCCACTAAATCAAATACATTTATAACATATACGTTGAAATATAAATATACACAAAAGTAGGTAAATAATACTTATATTTATATATAAATATTGGTAGTTAATTTTTATTTAATATATATAAAATGAACCTTTTAAAATTATTTTTTATATTTATTTAAAAAATTAATTTTAATACATTGGCCATATGAAGAATTTTATATTGAATTAAGACTTAACAATATACAATTAATTGTTTATATAAAACTTTTTGTTTACGTTGTTCGAATAGTATACGAAAATTAAATTCTACTTTAAATTCATATCATAACAGAATTTAAAAATCTAAAATCTATCCTTTAATTTATTCCTTTTTCTCTCCATCCTACACCTTCCATTTTCTTTCCTTTGCAAAATATAAATCCATGTTATCTCACGTGTACTCCATTATTACGTAGTTTCTAGTTTCTACTCAGGAACTTATAGTTGTACCTAAAGAAAACGATAGAAATAAATATGTATGGGCTCTACCATCATAATTTTTGGGTATATAATAAAATATAAAAACATATTAGGGAATCAATACATATGATAAACAGAGAGCTAACACATAGTTATGAATGATAACTGATATAAATTTTGGATGATAACTTAATCTTAGATATATGAGTTACGGATAATAGTTCATATAAATTTTGGATGATAACTTAGTTATTGACTCCTAATAATTTTCTAATGTTGGTTCCATAGTACTGTTCTAAAAAATAACCATATATATCAACAATATAAAATTATTATATTTAATTTAATATAATTGTATATAAATAATATCAATAATTATATATTTAATTATGAATAAATCTAAGTATTCATTTATCTATATATTCATCCGTGTATTTTCACACCTAATAGATCCACGAATCTTAAAAGTATAAATAATGAAGTATAGTATAGAAATTTTAAGCACAAAAATAATTAAATTTAGTACATAAAATTTGAATCACGATAAAATAAACAAGAATTATTTTTATTGTGATAGATGCATACTGTTACAATTTAATTATAATATTTAATATTATGCATTTAATTCATTAATAATTATAATAAATAAAATAAAAGTTAAAATATAAAGATTATGACTAATTACTAAATTATGGCATCCAAATTTTCCGGCAATAAATTCAAATTAGGCTACAATTAAATACTGATTATTGAATGTTGTTGCAGGATGTGGAACTGGCCATGAGTTTGTTAAGGCCTGGTTCACTCTTCATTGAAGACTTGTCTGAGCAAAAGAATTATTTCTCTCAAGTGGGATATGGTTCAGTTCCACGTGCCTTTATTGTTTGCAATGAAGACCTTGGTGTTCCATTGGAGTTTCAACGATGGATGATAAGTAACGCTGGGATTAGTGACGTCATGGAGATCAATGGTGCAGATCACATGGTTATGCTTAGCAAGCCCCAAGAACTTTGTGATTGTCTCCTAAAGATTGTTATGAAATACCCATGAATTGAATTATTCATTTATTATGTCATGAAGCATGTTGTAGATGATCAGAAATAATATCGAATAAAAATTTGTGATGTTATTCATATGATACAAAATGAGTGATGTTAATTAATTTGGTGACAGAAATAAAACACTTGTAAGAATGAGAAGAATAACATCAATGTCCAGTCAAAACAAATAATAATAGTAATAATAATATCCAATAGCAACGGAAAATAAATCAAAATCAAAAAATAAATAAGATAGTGCATCAAAATTTTTAATGTAAAAACTTTTTTTAATGCAAAAAGTAAAAATTATGAATCACCAAGAGTATAAGAAAATAATAAATTATTATACAAAATGTATATATAACTAGCCAAACAACTCAAGTTTTAAAACTTATGAACAAGAATAAATATGAAAATAACACAAAAATAGAGCCTTTGTCCAAGCTCTACTGAAACGGTGAGCGAGTAAAAAATGAAAACTCAAAGTCTTGCTCTACTGAAAAAACGTGGACAATTTTCTCTCTTCTCTTTCTTTATCAATGCTTGTATTTGTGATCAAATGAGACATCTCTTGACAACCTTAACATACCCCAACAACTTCAACCTTTTCATGGACTTTGATACTAGCATTTTGGACTTTATCCACATAGAAAGGAAGCCCAAAACCTAACATTTGGGTTTGTCGCATAGTCATCAACTCACTCGTTTGCTTGAACAAATATTAAGAATTCAATTTTTTTTTTTGGTTAATAGTCAAACTAGTCCTTAAAAGATATCTAGTTCTTTAAATTAGTCCTCAAAAAATTTTGTTAATTATATCAGTCCCTAAAAGATATAATCGTCGATCAAATTAGTCATTTCGCTAACTAGACGATGACATGTCATTTTTAAATGTCATGTGTCATAAAATAATTAAATGACGTGTTATCTATCAACTAATTTGATTAAATATTGTATTTTTGAATGACTAAAAAAATTTTTCGAGAATAATTTAAAAAATACGATATCTTTCGAGACAAATTTAAATATTAATCATATTTTGCGCATACAATCAACTAATAGTATTTTTTTTTTGGGCAGTAACTAATAGTATCTAATTATAGAATTTAACGATGAAAAGGGAGAAATGGGCGGGTTTGGTAGAAAACGATTATCACATTCACATCTACAATTCTACCTACAGTAACAATAATCATAAACTAGTGCTTGGACAAAAAAAAAATGTACTTGTCTTCGTATCATCCATTTCACCCAATATTAACGGTGACCTCACTATGAATTAATACATATTTTAAAAAGTCCAAGAATTCAAGACAAGGTACTTGTACACCTAATTAATGTTGGTTGTTTACAAAATAATTGAATACGTTAAAAATATCATTAGGTAAAGAATTTTTATCATGTAAGTTTATTAAAATTATAATGTTTTGACATATAACATTATTAGGTAAAATATATTTCTTTATCCATTTGACTCAATTTTATTTTTAACATTTGAAATAAGTTTATGTCTAAAACGAGCATAAACATTATGTGTTTATTGAATGTGCCACTCATTATAAGCAATTAAATTTTATTAAATAAGAATCAAAGAATGTCATATAAATAGAACATTGATGAACCTTAATTAATATAGAACATATTAGTACATAAATAGACAAATATATTTCTATTTCTATTTATTATATTTTTAATAAATATAGAAAATATTAATACATAAAAATTATAAATATTTTTTACTTATCAAAATTATTTAATAAGAATGAGTAAAATTTATTTTTTATTTAAAATAAATTTATATTAAGATGTTATTTTTTATGGCAACAAATAAAATATAAAATAATTAAAATTTATTTTGAAGAATAAATATTATTTAACAAACTTAGTTATTTGAGATATTTTTTATTTTATTATGAAAAGTATATCATATATCAAGTATTATAAAATAAATCTTACTTTTATTTATAAAAAGTATTAATTTTAATTATTATTTCATATTAAAAATAGTTTATTCATTTGTCACCAAACATTTCATCTCAATAAATCTACTCTCTTGTATTAACGTTTATTTTTTTTAAAATTATTTACATTTATTATGTACGTTGGTCATTACGTACTTTTTTTTAAATGATAATGTTTTCTTGAGTCATAACGCTCACACAGTCATGGATCTCCATGGTAATTGATAGACTTGTAAATTACAAATGAAAAAATTATTTTTTTTCGTTACAAATGAATAAAATATTTTTAATATGAAATAATAATTAAAATGAATATTTTTTATAAATAAAAATAAGGTTTATTTTTTAATACTTGACATATGATAGACTTTTCATATTAAAATAAAAAATATCTTAAATAACTAAGTTTGTTAAAAAATATTTATTTTCAAAATAAATTTAAATTATTTTATATTTAAATTGTTGCAATAATAAATAACATCTTAATATGAATTTATTTTTAATATAATAAAAAATTTACACATTCTTAATAAGTAATTTTGACAAATAGAAAATATTTCTAATTTTTATGTATTAATATTTTTTATATTTATTTAAGATATATTATCTTAAAATAAAAAATATACTTATTTATTTATATACTAAAATGTTTTATATTAATTAAGGTCCATCAATATTCTATTTGAATAACATCCTTTGATTCTCATTTAATAGAATTTAATGGCTTATAATGAGTGACACATTCAATAAGCACAAATTGTCTGTGCTCATTGTAGACATACCCTAAGTTTTACTATTTATCTTTATTTTTTGTCAATCAATTCTTTTTATTCCAACTAGTATATGGTCTGCGCTATACGCGATTGTTGTATATTTCAGTTTCATATTATTTTTTTAATAATATGTTTTTGGTAAACTTATTTCAACAAATCAATGAGTTTAAGGTATTTTCGTACCTTTTATGAACACTTGTATTGATTATGTCATCATATTTTTTTGTTTGTAAAAACCCATATAATTCATATAACCAACTGTTAGCAATAATCATCAAGTGAGTTCATCAACATATCGACTGAACTCCCAAAAGAAATTTGACTAATACGGACAGTTATAGAAGGGTTATCTACTTTGTAAACCATATTACAATATGCATGCAAGGTTTTTATGATTAGGTTTTGATGAATGACAACCATTATGGAATTGAGGACAAGCATCGAAGGATTCAAGATAT
>JASCZI010271968.1:8175-24019 GCA_036250425.1 Stylosanthes scabra
GAATTAAAGAACTAATTATACCTCTCGGTTTTATCAATCCTTGCAATGATGAACAAGATGAATCCTCTGAATTATAGTAGATACTTGCAGATCTGAATATATTAGTGGGTCATTTCATTGAATTGATAGAATAGAGCTTCTCCTTCTCAATCTTCAAAGAGAATTAGCCACTTATGATTATGAATGACTTCAAGAAAAGGTTGAATGTGAATCTTGAATGCATCAACATTCAAAGATTTTCAAAGAGAGAGTGAAAAAGAGAGAATCTTTAATGAGAAAGAGAGTAAACTGAATATTTCTCTGTATTGAAATCAAAATCTGAAATTACAAAGATGATGGAAAACTTTAAAGAAACCTAAGCTATAGTCAAGGAGAAGTGAGAGAGAATTCTCCAAGACTTGAGAACTAAGAAAGCTAAAAATTCTAATGCTAAATGTGTCTAAGTGTAAAAGTTCCTAATTCTGTGATTCTTATATGTCTAATTGAAGTTTCCATCTATTTATAAGCATACATAAGAAGTAAAATCAAATACAACTATATTCTCTAATAAAAAGACATTTTTGCCCCAAAATAGTCTGCTTCCCACGCATATGCGTAGGATTCCACGCATATGCGTGGGACTTGTGAGATTCTGGGCTGAGCTTGTAGCTTCCACGCATAGCGTGGACTTCCACGCCTATGCGTGGGCCTGGAATGCTTGGGTTGTGCTTCATTGATTTCTACGCATATACTTGGTGTTCTACGCCTCATACGTGGACTTTGAGTTGCTTGGAAGGTGCTTCAATGATGTCCACGTATATGCTTGATGTTCTATGCCTATGCGTGGGTTCTGGAGCAAATGGGAGGGTCAAGGCCACGCATAAGAGTACGTCTAGGCGTGGGTTTGAACGTGAGCTCTACTTGACTTGAGAAGGAAGAGGGGGGCCACGCCTAAGAGCACGTCTAGGCGTGGATCCATGTTGGCTAGAGAGGTGATCAACGCATATGCGTGGGCTTTCCACGCCTATGCATGGCTAGGTGTTGCTAGGGGCCACGCCTAGGCTTGATCAGGGATGCCTAGGCGTGGATGGCTCAAGGCTTGTACGCATATGCATCCACTTCCACGCATATGCGTGGAACTCTTCCCCAGAATTGCTTCCAAACTTCGTTTCTTGCTCCGCAAGCTTCCTTTCTTCATTTTTTCTGTAAATAATCAATAAAATAATCAAAGTATCACTAATCTATCATAATATAGCATTTGTTAATATTTATAAACATATTTACTATTTTTAGATGATTTTTAAGTTAATTACAGGAAGAATATCACTCAAATCAGGAAGATAAATCTATAAAAATGCTCATGCATCAATGGTCCATCATTTTCATTGGGGTTTTCACAAGAGTTCAACACCCCAATACCTAATCCAGATGGATCAGCTTCAGAGGATGCTAAGGTTCTTGATATCCCTCCTATCAGGGAAATATTACCCGAGGATATAGTCATCCATGCAGAACAAGACCCTTCCACCATCCGATCATTGAAACCCTTGACCTTAGAACAAGAAAATAAAATATATCAATGGGTAATGAAAACAATAAAGGCAAATGGAGTTCAAGAAGAAGTAATTGCATTATTCAGGGGATATGACAATTTCTTCTTGTCAAGGGCTGAAATTCGATTTTTAAGGCCAAAGGGTTGGATTGATGACAAAGTAAGTTGAACCTATTACTATTTTTAAGACAATAAGCTTACTTCTTAATTTTATTTATTTTTTTTTGGTAATTTTCTTGTAGATAATCAATTGGAGGTGCAAGGAATACAATTACAGTTCTTTGCCAAGATTTTTAGAAGATTTTTACTCTGTTCAAGTTGGAATAATGGTAAAGAAACTCAGCTGTTAAATTGTTTCAATTTGCTTTAAATTACAATGATATGTTTTTTTTAATTAATAAAATAACTATATCGTCTCATTGCTTTTTGCAGAATACAGTTATTACTGATAAGAACTTGGATGCATATCATAAAAGGAGGACATATGTAGGAATGCATTCAAAACTTGGTGAAGATGGCAAACACTTTGATAGGGACAAAGCAGCAAATAGAAAATGGGTATGACTTTAAATTTTAATGATAATATAGCTTCTTCAAGATTAATTTTGATTTTGATGGTTTCGGATGATAAGCTTAGTTAGAACGGGTGATAAATACATACTGTTTTGGATGATAAGCTTATTAATTTTTAGATTTCTGTTTTGAATTTGATTCTGCATGTGTTCATTTGATTTTGTGAATTATAGATCGTTATCAATTCTGCATATGCTTTATTCTGTGAATATTAGCATGATGATGGACTCTTTAGAGCTTCTAATGTGAATTTATGCTATTTTTTGTATACATGTAGTGGCTGCTACCAGTATGCAACAGATTACATTGGTATCTGTATGCATTTAACCTGGAAAGAAGGAATTGCTGGTGCTGGATTCTATGCATGATCATCCATTGGATGAATTAAGAAGATCATTGGATAAATATGTGGTATATTTAATTTCTTGGTTTTTTTGTCTGTGTTTATCATGTTACTTTGGTTATTAAATGTTTAATTCTTTTTAATTGGTTATTTAGGGGCGCTTAATTGAGGACATGCTAAAAATTGTGATCCCAACATTTGATCACAAAGGAGTTGGTTTCCCAAGCCGATATGCCCAAGTTCCAAAGCAACCGAACAATCATGATTGCAGCATATATGTGATCAAGTTCATGGAAGAGTGGACAGAAAATTCTATACTAACTGCATATACTAATGTAAGTATACCTAGTTAAAGTATTTAACAAAATTCTTGAATTATCAATTTTTACATGATAACTTGATTAATCTAAACAATTCTTTTTATCCTATCATTTACGGGAAGAGTTATTAAATATTAGGAGAAGGTTGGTCTTGGATATTGCCCTAGGCAACTACAACACGAAACAAGTGTGGATGTTGCAAACAGCTTTCACAATTCCCCAAAGGTGAAACAATCCAGATAGGGGCAAAAAGAAGGAAGTCAAGACACTTTTTACAGCTCCTACTACCAAGGAGATAACTAGAAGAGTTGAAAATAGAAAGTAGTAGGGAAAGTTGATAAACATTTTACATGCTAATATGGCCTGTTGGTTTTGTAAATAATTAACCTTGATTTATTGATTTCGTTTTGTAAATAATTAACTCTAATATACATGCTTGCTTTCTTGATTTCGTTTTGCTGTTTCAGTTTCTGTCTTGTGTTTATCTTCTTCGTTTTTTATGTTTTTTGTTCTCTGCATGTTGTTGATCACTTGAAATTGGAAACTTTTCGTGTGGAAAATTTATGGCTTGGGTTGTGTTTTTTGATTGCTGTAAGTGGTAATAGTTTTTTTGATCCAATGAAGTCGAAAAATACTTTTTTTGAAGCATGAGATCCCTGAAGGAGGAACATTCTAATTCTTTTTATCTCACTAAAGGAGGGAGTTTCAATTTCCTTTGACAATGCATAAAATATTTAGTGGTCTTGAAAGGTGGAACCAATTATCATATCAGATACCTTTACAATTTTTTTAATTCATTCTTTTACAAATTCAAATTAGTAGCTTCTTATTGAATTAAAATGGAGTTGGTCATGGAGAATAATACTTCCACTTATTTTTCTTTATTTATTTTTAATGATAAGGTGGGGTTTGGGGCTGCTAAATATATATATACATTATTCCACGATTTATTTTTCCGATAATAATCTTTACTGGCCATGTTCTATTCCAATCATCCAAAGTGGAATTGAATAGTGGAATCAAACCTTGATTTTTTTTATTTCTTGAAGCTAATCATTACTCATAATAAGTACAACAAAGAAAAAACTATTAATATGTCAAACTAGATATAACCTGGAAGATCAAACACTACTAAGTCTCCTTATAACAATTGTATATATATACTTTTGTGAGAATAATGTGTAAGAAAAAAAATGTATAACTTTCCCCCTCATAGTTTTGTGAGAATAATGTGTAAGAAAAAAAAAATGTATAACTTTCCCCCCTCATAGTCAGGGTATTCCTAACTTCTCCATGCTTCATTTTTCATGAACTTCTCCATGCTTCATTTTCCATCATCCATTGTATCTTACAAAAAAAAAAAGAGATATCATCCATAACATAAATTTTGATTTAAATCTGTATAAATTAGCTAAAAAATCTACCGATGTTGAGTTTTTCTTTCTTCTTCTTATTGCATTCCTAATTGATCCATCCAATTCTGCACCAAGCCTCCTATTGCTTGGTCGACCCTTTGTGGAAACTTGAGGAGGAGCAAGCACTAGATCAACATTGATAGCACACTGATTTTCTAATGCATTGCTACTTTGTCTATTTGGAACACTACTTTGAAGCTTTGATGCACGATAATCATAAAGCTTGATTAGAGAATCATCCATAGATGAATGCAATATTGAGGATTCTTTAATGTCGCTCACAAACTCTTGCACAACATTTAAAAAATGACTACGCAGCCCTCTAAAGATGTTCTAGCACTCTACATCATGACTAGTCTTGATGTACGTATGCTTCTGCTTAATATTCTTGCTCCAACGAGATAATATGTAGCACTTAGGCACTTTATTCACTTGAAAATAAGCAAATGTCGATAGCATGTGGCAACATAAAATTGCCTTTGATGCAAACAAGTTGCATTCATAATGACATTTGTGACCAATCAAATCAAATGAAACCATGTATGTGTCAGTAACAGGCTGGTCACAAATCAATTTCTGCTCAGCAACTTTCAAGGAATTCATATCACCCTGTCTTGATAGAACTTGAGCCATGCAATCCCCTTTCTTCAAGAATTGAACTTGAATATCTTTAAACATGTAGGTGGTGTACTTTTTTTGGAATTGAATTTCGATCATCGAGCTCGAGACACATGGGATGACTCTCTTGGAGTCAGCAGCATCATCCTCCAACTCCTTTTGCTCCTTATTTCCAAGAACATTATCAAACTCATGCACAAATTAAATTAAGCTAGTCTTTGTGTGGAGATAACTGTCATAGAAAGCATGCATGCTCTCGCTACGTTGAGTACTCCTCATACCCGCCCAAAACTCATCTTGGAAGTAAATATGAACTCACATATGTCGGTTATCATAAAGACCTATAAAAAAAAACAAAGAATTGAAAAATGATCATGCAGTTACAGCAACGTGATCATTCTAAACAATGAAAATTATAATTGAATGGGGTTAATAAGCTTATCATCCAAAACAACATTCCATTATCACCAATTTCTACACAGCTTATCATCCGAAACCCATAATTAATTAATTACTAATTCAATAACTATCTCAACACCAGAATTCATTAATTACTTATTCAATAACTATCTCAACACCAGATTTCACAATCAAAAAGCATAATTAAAAGTAATTGAAAAATCATCTAAACAATGAAAATTATAATTGAAGGGGTTAATGAGCTTATCATCCAAAACAGCTTGCCATTATCATCAGTGTCTACAGAGATTATCATGTAAAACCCATAATTAATTAATTATTAATTCAATAACTATCTCAACACCAGAATTCACAAAAAAAAAACATAATTAAAAGTAATTGAAAATACTAACCTGACAACCAATTATTCTGATCAAGCTTGTATTTTGCAATCAAATAACACCACTCACTATAAAAGATATTATAGATCGTGAGTTCCACACAATGCGGTTCAATTGGTCATGAAACTCCTTAAAGAAAGAGTACCTTCCTAGTTTTTGTGGTAACTTTTTCAAGATATGCCATATGCACCATCTGTGTCGTGTGTTTGGCAACACTTTCTTTATTGCAGCTTGCATTGACTTGTATTGGTCTGTGATGATACCAGATGGTGGCCTACCCATGCATTTCAACCAATGATTAAGCAACCACTCGAAACTTGGTATTTCTTCGTTTCCTAACAAAGCACACTTAAGAGAAGTGGATTTCCCATGATGATTGGCCCCAATGAACGAAGCAAATGGTAAGCCATGCCTGAAAATAATTATCATCCAAAACAGTAAGCACATATCATCAAACAGCTGCATAGTAAATAAAGTCAAGGCAAAATTAATGAATCACTCACTTGTTTTTCCTATATGTAGTATCAAAAGACACAACATCTCCAAAATACTCATAACATGCAATGGATCGTGCATCGGCCCAAAAAGCATTTTTCAACCTATAGTTATCATCAACTCAAATCTCATAAAAGAAGTTCGAATTGATTTCTTTCATTCGGTTGAAGTATTGTAACATCTCTCTAACTTCAAGGTTCGGATCACTTGTCCGAAGTTTACAAGTTATGTAATTTCTGACGTCTTTTTAGAAAAATTTAAGTTGGAAGATCCACCCACTTCATTGCAAAGTGCAAGATACGTCTTGTTAGGTCTTATCCCGACTTCATCGTTATCTTCTATGACACACTTTGCATGCATGTTCAATTCCCTGTACTCATGGTAATAAAGAGACTTTTGAGGAGAACAAGCATGTGTGTGCTTTGCCTCAAATATTGCATAAAACAAAGTCCTTTTTTTTTGTCCAACTTGACATAAACCCTGGCCTTGCACTTTTTCGATGAAATCTTCTTAGATCTGATGGGGGCAAGTACACGAGAAGTCTGATTGCCATGCTTGTTACAAAGAATAGATTGGTTGGCAATTATCTTCTCTCCATTAACAATCTGAACATAATTAGTAGTCTTAATTTTGACCAAAAAACCCACTTTGGAAGCATAGTTCTTATAAAATGCATGAGCTTCACCACAAGATTCAAAAGACATGCCCTCTTTTGAAATTTTAGCCTCACATAGATTAGAGTGATCTAGTACCAAAAAAACAGCACAAAAGGATTCAGCCTATAACCAGTAAAAATGATAACCAAAATTAAATGGCAAAAAATTTGAAAAAATACCTCTTCATGCTGAGGGGCTTCTTCAGTACAAGGAATTTCATGTTGTTGTTCCTGACTACCATTGGTCAAGTCTCTCAAAATCTGAAATATAAAACAATAAAAAAATATATATGATAACTAAGATACACAATACATGATAAGAGTATTGAGTTTCGGATGATAACAGCTCTAAAAATATTAAAATGGAATTGAGAGAGAATGTGAAACCTTCGGAGAATCTTCATCAATGATTTGAACACAAAATCAACAAAATTCTCAGAATCCATGATCAATCAACAAGAATTGAAGGAGTTTTTCAAATCAAATCCTGTGTCGAAGAAAGAAGAAGAAGAAGAAAAAGCTCAGACGAAATCAATCAAAGAAGAATCAAACACTGGAACCTGTCGAAGAAAGAAGAAGCTCTTCACGACGGCAGAGATCACTTACGAAGACGGTGCCGGAGTAGAAGGATGACAATGGCGTCGCCGTTGATGGAGAGAAGGAACGAAGGTGGATGAACGACGGCGGCAGCGTGCTGAACGATGGCGGCAGCGTACATGAACGGAGGTCGATGATCAAAGCTTTACTCCTAATTTTCCCTCCTAAATTTCATAATTTGATAAATAACGTCACCCTAATGTTATTGGCTACAAATTGGCTCCGTAACCTCTGGATTTCCTATAGTTTCTCTTTTGAACCTTGTCTTCTATATATAACGAACTAATATATTTTTATTTTATTTGACCCCTCCTATATAGAATTTCTGGTTCCACCAATGTATAGAATATTATCCTTTTAAGAAGATGTAATATACTTTGATACAAGGACCAATTTCGATGGCCCAGGCAAGCTAATAGAAGAAAGAATTATTAAATCAGCGAGAAATTGAAATAAAAAATTCCTAAAATTAGGGCCAAAAGAGAACATTAGAAATCATTCATTTCCAAACTTAATTAAATTATTACTATTTATATTATAATTGTCTAATCTAATTGGGTTATCTAATAGTGCTAGGAAGCCAATGTTAGGGAACTAACAATTAAGTTATCATATAATATTTATATGAATTATCATCCGTAACTCATATATCTAAGATTAAGTTATCATCCAAAATTTATATGAGTTATCATCCGTAACTATGTGTTGACTCCCTATTGGTCATAATGTATTGGCTTCCTAGTTTTTTCCAATAATATTATTCCTAATACATTCCTAGACCTTGGCCCTAATATTTTTTAAAATTAAATTAAAAGTGGTAATAAGTGTATTAGGTAAATATAAACGTTGTTATATAAAATATATTTTTATTTAGTAAGAAAATAAAAGTTGCATTAAATTTAGATTTATATGTTAGTCTGCCACTTAAAAAGAAGAATACATAGATAAAAGTCGATAATATTTGAATATAATTATATTAATTTTTTTAAATAAATAATATATATTTAATATATGTGTATTGTGTAGCATTCTATAGGTAATATTGAAAAGAGGCATATAATATATTCTTAAAGAATTTTAAAATTAATTATTTAAAAATAATAGAAAATTGCTGCGGGTAGTTGATAATTTTTCTTTTTTTTTTTTTTTTGTTAAAGAGATATTGAATAATTTTTATTCTAACGTCTTCAGATCTCCAATCGCGTGAATAAGCAAATAATGAAGGCAATAATTTACGTGCTTCAAAAACTTTATAAATTCCAAGGAATCAATAATAATTAAGCAGCGGCATCAGTTATAGAACCCCATTGTTTTCTCTTATATATATATAGCTGGTTTCGACCCCCTGAAGAAGTCTCAGTTTTCACTCATCATTAATCTCTTCATCATTTTCCTAACAACATCATAGAATACGAAGTGACAAATTCAAAAGAATTTCATTAAGTTTTATTTCATGGGTCTCATAAAGAAAGAAGGGTTATCACTATTGTTGCTGTTCTTGCTGATGAGCCCTGCTTGCTTCGTTGTATTTGCAACAGCAACAAGGGACTTGGCCGTGAAGTCAAAACAACACCAAGACCTCTCTATCAGAATCAGTGGGCTTCAAGGGAAGAGTAACAATAATGAAGAAGAAGAGCTGAATTGCTGGGATTCTCTATTGGAGTTAAAATCTTGTACCAATGAGATTGTTCTGTTCTTCTTGAATGGTGAATCACACCTTGGTCATGAATGTTGCCATGCAATTTATGTGATAACACGTAATTGCTGGCCTGCAATGCTCACTTCTTTGGGTTTCACTGCTGAAGAAACTGATATCTTAAGAGGCTACTGCGATGCTGCTGCTAATGATTCAGCTCCTGCTCTCGCACCTCTTCCACCTGCAAAATGAGATACATAGACAAATAAAATATAATAGTGGAGAGAATTGATAATCTTTCTATTTGCCATGCATATAATCTTGTGAACGTTTTGTCATGGATCTTAATTCCATGTAAATTAATTATATTCTCTCCCACATATGGTACAATTGAGCTATCTATTATGTTCTGTTTCCTTCTATTTTTATTTTCTTCCTTTTTCTGTTTTTTGCTAACTTAATAATTAACGTCACTAATCATGTCACTAAAGTACTTAAGCCTAAGTTGTT
Organism: Stylosanthes scabra; assembly: GCA_036250425.1. Lineage (NCBI taxonomy): Eukaryota > Viridiplantae > Streptophyta > Magnoliopsida > Fabales > Fabaceae > Stylosanthes > Stylosanthes scabra. The sequence goes on from JASCZI010271968.1 coordinate 17,669, forward strand.
TCAATCATGGTGATCGAAGTTATAAGCGGATTTTGATCTCCCCCTCCGATAATCTGGTTATGAATTGAGATTATATTATTAACCGCGGACCTAATAATCATAAGCTATATTCAAAGTTTATTCAAATGTTGCTGTATGTATGTAAGCTTATGATTGAACTATGTATGGGAGAATGGCCAAGTTCTGTTGAGAATGCTAATTCGTGCATCAGAAACAGGAAAGTTAAAATGAAACTGACAAATTGTTAAAGTCCATTTCTTCTCGATACTTGGTAAATCAAAATATATTGAAATTCCGGGAAATGCATGATTGTCCAAAGGAAAGATCACTACTATATGGATTTGATTTAAGAGCAATGCTATGTAACCAATAAAAATTTAACCAATATCAGCCAATAATATGAATTAGATATTCTATATAACTTGAATTAGATGTTCTATATTTTTAGGTTTCGGATGTTCTGTTTTTAGGTTTTGGATGTTCTGTTTCTAAAGTTCGCAGATAGTTGCTTTAGGTCTCGGATGTTCTATGATTTTAATCGTGGATGTTCTATAGATAGTGGTTATGGATGTTCTGTATTTTATGGGCTGATTTGTTGGTTTGAAAATTATTGGTTACTTATATTTTTTCTTGATTTAATTAAGAGAAATGTTAGGTAACCAATAAAATTCAATCAACATCAGCCAACAATTTGAATTACATGTTCTATTTTTTTAGGTTTCGGATATTTTGTTTCTAAAGTTTGCTGGTACTTATTTAGGTTTCAGATGTTCTATGCTTTCATTGTGGATGTTCTATTAATAGTAGTTAGGAATGTTCTATTTTTTGTTGGTTAATTTGTTGGTTTGAAAATTATTGATTACATATACTTTCCCTTTAATTAATGATCAGAAGAACCGATACACCTAAAAGCATATTATAATAATAACATAATCCTCGGTAAAATCAGGATTTTTTTTAAAATAAATATTAAATATAATAATTTCATAAATAGACAGGAAGAAAAAAATTTATGTATTTGGGCTGGCGTTACATAATCAGGTCTGGTAGGTCCAATTTGATGTTTTGTACGTAAATTGGGTTTGGCAGGCCCGAGTTGTGGTTTTATTTTTTGGAATTTACCTAACTCGGGCTTGGCAGACCCATGTTACGAGTTGTTTGGACCCATGTATAACACGGGTTTGGCCCCACCGTGTTAGGCAAATTGGAGTACCCAAACCCGTGTTACAAAAATTAGGGCATCCAAGCCCGTGTTATGCAAATTTGAAGTACATTCATATTAATATAAAAGTGTTAGTATAAAAGACTAAAATAGATTTACGAGGATTTTGTTTTTCTTCAGTAAATTTTTTAAGTACTCAACCCTTTAGGGAAGAAAGTACAAAAATCTAAAAACATAATTTAACACACAAAGAAAAAGCTAAAAATAAAACCAAAAATAAAAGTACTCAAAATTGCGTTATTCTTTAAACATGTACTCTTTATATGATTTTTACAATTTTTTGTTTTTTCATTTAATTTTTTACTTTTCAATCTCAATATTTATTTATTTATTATCTTACAGATAGACTTCATATGGTTTGCATTCCAACCTTAAAATACCTTTAAAAAAATAGGGTATAGTTTCTTGTGAATCGTATGAATTTAGTTTCTTATCGTTTCTGATTATTGTAACTTCCTAAATATAAAATAAGTACCATTCCTGTCAGAGCTATTTCTATACTTTTGAAGTTCTTTATTGACTTTTCATATATATTTTCTGTTAAATATTCATTAAAATATCTATTGGCCATGACAAAATAATACAATTTATATTTATAATTCAATAAATATAGATGAAAAAATATAAATTTTCATGATAAAAATTATTTTAATAGTTTATAAATATTTGAAATTTGAGTGTCATCGGATTCTTTCTTAGAGGGGTTATAAAAATCATACCTATACAAGTTAATAAGTTGTGATATAAAGTTATTTTGATTGGAGATTTTCTTTTGAGACATGATCCAAATAATTTTATTTTTATTTTTATTTTTTATAATTGTTCTAACTTTGAACTTCAAAACAGTTAGAGTATATCAAAAATAAAAGGAAAGTTCTTTATTAATTTTTTTATAGATATTTTTTATAGCTAGAATTTTTGTTACCTAATATCCATTAAAATATCTATTAGTCATGACAAAATAATATAATTTATATCTATAATTCAAAAAATATAGATGTCAAAATATAGCTTTCCATGATGACCATTGTAAATATTTTATGAACATGCGTTGAAAATCATACTTATACAATTTAATATTTATTGTGTCATAAAGTTATTTTGATTGAAGCTTTGCTTTTGAGATATAATGCAAAATATTACTTTATTTTTTTAATAATTGTGGTAAGTTTGGACTCCAAAATACAATTACAATACATTAATTTGCATAACACGGACTTGGGTACTCCAATTTGCCTAACACGGTGGGACCAAACCCGTGTTATACATGGATCTAAACAACTCTGCATTTAACACGGGTCTGTCAAGCTCAAGTTAGGTAAATTCCAAAAAATAAAATCACAACTCGGGCCTGTCAAGCCCAATTTACGTACAAAACATCAAATTGGACTTACCAGACCCGTGTTATGTAACGATAGCCCAAATATGTAAATTTTTTTCTCCGTGTCTATTTATAAAATTATTATATTTAATATATTTATTTTAAAAAAAATCCGTAAAATCATTCTTAGATATAATGTTTCCTTTTCCATTATTTCATAATAAATTATAATAAAATTAAATGACAAAAATTAGCAGAAGAAGAGGAGGTACTTGGCAGTAATAAAGGTAGTGTTTGGTTAATGATACTGGATTGAGACTAGGAGACTGAAATTCAGTATTGTGTTTTTGGACAGAGACACGAACTAAAATCCCAGTTTCAGTTTTTAAAATTTCAGTATTTTCAGTACCTTTAATTAGAAAGGACTGGGAGACTGAGACTGGAACTGAAACTTTAATAACATTTCTTTCCTTAAATATCCTCACATAATTTATTAAATTCCATATTTATCCATGGCAAACTAAAATTGGGGCTCAATGTCATTCCTTCTTCTTCGATAGCTTGCTTTGTTGAGAGTGGGTGAAAGCAAACCAGCGCCGGCGGTGCTCGGTGTTACGTTGGTGGAGCTTGTAAGCGTTCAAGGAGGGTTGAACGACGGCGTCGGCACTGCAAGGTGGTTGTGGAGTTGTCGTCTTCTGCGCTGCTTTGGAGGGGGAGTTTGTCGATGCTAGAAGAAGGTTGTTCACCGCTCTAAGGCTTGACGGAGGTAAGTGCCATGACCATGTTCTGTAAATCGCGCCTCTTCCCCTTTTGTCTCTCATTTTCTCTTTTTCCTCTTATTTTTGAGATTGAAATTTCTTAATTTTTTTTATTTTTGAGATTGAAATCTTCGATTAGTTTTAGGATATTATGTTCTTGTTAAAATTTTTCATCTAACTTTTTGTAAATTGATAAAATTTTAATTTTGGATCAGTTTTGAATATTTCCAGGTTTCAAAGTTTTAAATTTATTGTTCTTGTTGACTGTTCATCTTCAACAAAAAGCTCACAGAAGAGCCATTAATTTGCAGCAAAACCCCTATTGCTTGAGATGGTCCATTGTTCAACAAAATTTTGCAGCAACTTATTAATTCTATATAACCCTACTTTGAATGATGAATAATTTTCAATAATGTTATTAATCTCTTTGGTAAATGAAGGTTTAGTTGGTGGTGCTTTCTTTCATTTTCAGAAGAGGAAGAAGGGTGGGTGGGAAGAAGGAGGGAGGGGTGCAGCAGAAGAGGATTTTGGTATTGAGAAGAGGTGAAAATAGATGTTGTCGAGATGTTGGGTATTTTATTGGAGGGTATTTTAGTAACTTTCTTATTTTAGTCTTTATATTTATCTAACTTAGTCTGAGATTTGTACATTTGAACCAAACACAATACACAAACTTAATTTAGTTTCAGTCTTTCAGTTTCAATCTTTGAGTCTCAGTCTACCAGTTTCAATTCAATCAGCAAACACAGCCAAAGAGATGTTCATTTTTCATTGTGTTAGCAATGCAATAAATCCCCACTAACAAAAACAAAGAAGTAGCGTTTTTTTTTTTTAATATAAAATAAAATAAATCATTATATCCAAAAAAATTAAAAAATTATTATTTCTCGAAATCAAATTTTTTTAATTAAATTTGGTTGCAGATCGGGAAAGTCTGTCCCGGTCTACGTGCAATCTCTTTATTTTTGCCACGGATTGCCAGTTCCTGTCCTGATCCGACTTAGATCTGACAGACCCTTCCCGATTTGTGACATTACTGTTGCTCTACCCATCACAGGTCGCTGAAACCCTTCCTGATCTAGTGTCTTACCAACGGTAAAAAAATCCTTTCGTTTATAAATAGAGAGCTCGTATTCAGAATCACTTGCCCCAAAACTCTCTTTCTCTATCTCTTCCCTTTCTCTGTTTTGTTGTGTTAGTTTTGCTATTGTAATTCTTTCTTCTATAAATAGAGAGCTCGCATTTCGAATCACTTGCACCAAAACTCTCTTTCTCTTTCTGATCTCTTCCCTTTCTCTGTTTTGCTTTGTTAGTTTTGCTATTGTAATTCTTGGTTTTTATCATTCTTTCATGAGAGTAATGCAGCATGTTTCCTATGTTAGCTATTCATCATAATGGAGAAATATTAACAAATCAAAATGGATTTGTTATATTTAGTTCCAATGATCCAATGTTTATTCAGTTATCTGATGATGTGCAAAGTGTAACAATGTTGAAAAATATCATTTTGTATGTTATGGGTTTTCAAGAAATCATGCAAGTGAAGAAAATTTACTATAGGTATCCAATAGAAGAAAATGGTGGTTTCTATTATAAAAAGTATGCTTTCTAAACATATTTCTCTGTATAGTTATTTTTTAAGAAAAATAGGATGCATTAGTTATTTTAACATGATTAGTTAGTGAATAATTTTTTAAATATAAATAAATTTGAATCAGGATAGAGAAATTTTTGTAGAATAGTGATGATAATTGAAACAATTATAGTGTAGTGATGATAATTGTAGTGATGATAATTGAAATAATTATAGTGTAGTGATGATAATTGTAGGATTTTAAAAAATTCTTCCCAAATAATTCAACCGGATACAAAAATTCAGGATTTAGAGAAAGGTGTTGAAATAATTGTAGTGTATTTTGTATTCATGTGAAGGTTGTAGTATTAAATGGAGAATTTTATTTGAAGAATTATGTGTAGTGTATTTTATATTTATGGGAGAATTGTTTTAAAGAATAATTTGTAGTGTATTTTGTGTTTATGCTAAGATAGTTTTATACAAAGAAAGTTTCTTTATATTGTATTTTTGTATTTATGTTAAGACTGTGTTACACAGGTGCAGACTATGCCAGGAAGATGACATTGTGCTAATCCAAAGTTGGCATAATCATTTTCCAACTATCCATCTGTTGGAGTTATTTGTAGTCTTCGCCGATGTAGGTGATTCTGGTTCTTTTGGTGTTGGCGTGGATACGCAATGAAGTGGTGGTGTTGGGACAAATATTAGAAGGTTGATGGTTAATTTGAACATACCACACGATGGTAGTATTGAGGGTTCGAATCCGGGAGAAGTTGTATCCGCAGAAGGCATCTTGGAAGAGGAGATCGAAAGCCATGAAAGGTCCATTGCGGGTGATCCGATGACCCATCCCTATCGGGTAAATCCAACACTATCTGATGATGATGAGGTGGAGGTAGAGGACGAGGTTATGCCTAAAGATGAGGAGGCAGTTGATGACGAGGATATCCATGAGAGAGGTATGATCATCCTGGTCACTTCACTAGTTTGCATTTGAATGCAATGAGGCAAGATAGATCTTTTCTGCAAGGAGGCCCTGATGATGATCCTACTAATGAATTTGTGGTGGGCAACAATTTGATAACAAAAAAGCTGTTCTTATGGCGGTTAAGACATATAGCATTAGAAGGGCCGTTGAATATAAGATATTAGAAAGTGACCAATTGAAGTATTATGTTCAGTGTATACAACATGGAGCAGGTTATCCATGGAGCATACGTATTTCTTATCGTAGAAAACAGGAAAAATGGGAAGTGAGAAGATATAATGGTCCTCATTCATGTATTCAGTCATCAGTGCATCAATACCATCGACGTTTGGACTCGAAAGTTATAGCCCAAGCTATCTTGAAGTTGGTGAAAGTTGATTCCACCATTGGAATTAGAGTTCTGCAAGGTTCCGTTGAGAACCATTTTGGCTACAAGGCATCATATAGAAAGGTATGGCTTGCAAAACAAAGGGTAATTGTTATGAT
>JASCZI010271968.1:48187-63338 GCA_036250425.1 Stylosanthes scabra
GGATTTTTGATCTTAACCTTGTTGTGCTATTTATGAAAAGAGGTTTATCCATGGAGAATACCCAAAATTTGTGCACTCCATGGAAGGTGCTTGTTCTATGCGCCATGATTAATGAGAAACAACTAACCATGATTAGAACACCAAGTTCATTTTCAGTCCCCATTTGTATCTTTTACTTTGGTGATAGGAGGACTAACTACTAGCTAAGTTATATATGTTGCATAATTATGTGTCTTGTGGAGCCTATTTATAAGCCCTAAAAATGTTAATTAAATTCAAATCTTATGTCATATTGTCATAACTTTTTTATTTGTATCTGCTTGTCTCTTTTTTTCATTTTGTTTTCTTGATAATTGAAGCTTTGGAAATTTATTCACCCAAGATAGACGATCGATAATAACCTTTCCCGGGCCGGTAACTAACAAGACCTTTATAAAACACAGATCACTAAAATTTTTTTTTTGGTGACAACACAGATCACTAAAATGAAAAATATTATTTGGGCCTATATTTTTAAGAAAAAAAATAAAAAATCTAAGAATAGATTCATGTTTTTTCTTTCTTTCTTTTGGTTATTATTTTTTTTTTCTTACAATATATCTCATCTGGATAGATCAATGACTAATCTGCTGCGGATCAAAACTTTATTTAAAAACTTACAATTGATCAATAGATTATTGCATGTATGCACAAATGGAAATTTGAACCCCAACAATTATTTAAACGAATTAGTAAGCGAACTATTAGACAAATTCAAATTACTTATTCTAGGTCGCTAGCTGACTATTGGTGTCTCATAAAAAAAATTATTTTTAAGGACATGGTATCTCATATAAAAGTATGAATCATTCACATAACAAGTAAAAAAAAAAGAAAAAATTGATAAAAATATACATCATTTTTTATAAGGAGGACAAAAGTATACATTATTTTTAATTAGTTAATTGTACACATGAATGATGTCTTCTGTTAGATACATCTATCTCTCTATTAGATAAGCTCATTGTAAATAGTGTGTATACTTTTGTTCTCCAAGGAATAAGTGAGAGTATTATTTGTATGTATATTTGACTTATTAAATAAATAATATGTACTTATTATTCTTTATATGAAAAATTACTTGTATTTTTGTCATTTAAAAAAAATCATTCAAATAACAAAGTTAGCTTGGAGAATTTTTTTGGGTCAAGGTGGGGGATATCTATTATTAAAATATAACAATGGAAACAACTGAATGGTTGTTTGACAAGTGGCAGCACCATTGATAAGAGAATTGTTGTTTTATCATAGCTTGGCAGCACCTTTAAGTTAACATTATAAGGCAATAATATATATAAATGTCAAATTACTTTTTAGACGAAATTTCAAATTTCAAATTTTAGTTATAAAAGAATTGAGAGGGAATTTTATTTTTTAAATGGATAAAAGTTTAAGAAGAAATTGTAAGATAAAAATTTCTGAATTTGAAATTCAAATTCTGAATAATTAAATTTGAATCATTAAATTCAAATAAATAATAATAATAATAATAATAATAATAATAATAATAATAATAATTTGAGATAAAAAAATGTAATGCTGATAGATGTGTAGTAGTAAATAGTACAATGTATTTTGAATTTTGAATACAAAGTGTTGGAGGGAATTATTTTGTTTTGAATTGAAAACAATTAAATAAAAAAAAAAAAAAAAGAAAGCCTGTGCACAAGACCATATTGAAACACGGAAGGAGAGTTAGAGAGAAATTAGATCTTTTTGAGATAGAGATAGAGAGAGAAGAGGAGGAGGACAGCCACCTACGAAGAGAAAGAAGAAGAAGGAGGCGACGACCGCGGAGGATGATGCTGCTGCCGTTGTCATCTTTGAAGAAGGCGTGAGAGAAAGACCCAATGCCAACAATGACGAAATTTTTGAGTACCATTGACGTCTCTGTTGTCGGCGCTGTGTTATCGGAGGAGGAGAGTGGTTAGGAAGAGAGAGAGCCTCGAGAGAGAGAGAAACAAAGGGTGGAGGTTTGGAAGAAGGCAACGGAGCAGGCTGAAGTTCTGCGCCTCCTAAGTTCGCCGGAACTGCCACCGTGTTGCTTCTGTGTTGCTACCGTTACCATTGCAATGTAATCCAGATTTTCTCTCTCTAAAATAAAATCGGTTAAATTTGTCTTTTATCCGATAAATTTTATCATATCTAAAATACAATTTTTTTTTCTATTTTTCTCAGTTATTGATGTTAGCTTAAACTATAAAAGCAATTTTGGTTGATAGAACCCTAATTAGTTTTGACTCATCTTCTATCTATGTCTATTTGAATTATGGGAAATGTTTGTATGTTACTATTGAGATTTGCCCACTAAATGTCACAAAAATTTGGTTTTGCACCCCTTGTATTTAGTTCAACTTATTATAGTTTTCTTGCTGCTACTGCTAATTTAATTGACCATTTGTAATGTGAAAATTTGATTTATGTAGTTTGTTGAATAGTGGTCCATCAAGTTCAATGAGAATAAGTCATATGACATTGTAAGAGGGGAATGCCGGAATGGAGAAATTGACCAACCGTTCAACAGTAGTCAAAATTGTAAAGGAAGTTTTTAGTTCGACTGAGGTGACTATTGTATTCGTTTAAGTGAATTCATATATAGTTCAGAAGAATTAGTTAAACTAATATATAGTGTTTGTTCCAAAATCCCTGTAGGAGGGTTCGGTTTGATTTGTGCTAAGATTGTGGCTATCAATTCTGGCCGAGAGATTGGTACTACAAGGATTGCAAAAATGAGAATAAGAAGGTTGATATTGGAGAAGGTCAGTAGTACAAATGCACATCGTTTGGATTGGAAGCAACTCTACAATCAATAAGGTCTGATTTCATTTAATGGGTTATACTTTTATAAATTTTGTCTGTGTCAATTTTGATTAATGATTATCAATTTGGGGAGCAAAACAAATTGTAGTGTGATATAGAATTTTAATTTTGAATGCAAAGAAAGTCACATATCTTTTCCCTACCTCTATAATATGTATGAAAAGTTTTATCTCTTTATATTTATTATGCCCAGATCTTTCGCTAGCAAGATATTGTCCGTTTTGTGGGCTTCATGCACCACCTCATGGTTTTGTCTAGCAAGATATTGTCCGTTTTGTGGGCTTCATGCACCACCTCATGGTTTTGTCTTTGACAAGAGCAGGGAAGGTAGCCAAAATCCCCACGCCCACTTGTCAAAACGCGTCTTACTAGGAAGAGGTATCCACATCCTTATAAGGAGTGTTTTGTTCCTCTTTTCAATCGATGTGGGACTTACAATAGGAAATACAGAGAAATGAGAAATCAAAAAATGGTGGAAAACTGCTGCTACCATTGCCGTCGAGTTTGAAGGATGTCGCCGCTGAGCTATTATTGCTGCTTTTGCTAGGGTGCTGGGGTATACTGGTATTTTCTTTTATTCATTAGAAACTTATTAATAGAAAGTACTGCTAAGACAAGTTGTATCACTGGTCCTTAGTATTTGGAATTTTATCTTTCTATTTTATTTTCATTTTGTTGTGTCATTGGTCCTTAGTATGTGAATTTAAAAATACACCATATGTTGCTGGATTCTCTGGATTTGTTAGACTTTATCGTTAAGCAGGACCTAGCTATTTAGCACCGATTATGTATTTAAAAAATGCTTAGGATGCTTTTAATATCTGAACCAGATTATAGTCATGCTTTATAAGGAAGGAGAAATATCTTCCTATCTTCCTATATATAAAAAGATAACAGGAATGGTTGATTATTTGACAACTGATGCTTTATTTCGTTAACAAGTGTCTAATTTTTATGCATGATAAGTGGTACATTAAAGTTACAAAAAGCAATGCCCTTTTTATAAAAGAAAAACACTAATCGTTTACAAGTGTTTAGTATAATTACTTGACAAGTGTCAGGCAATGAAAACAAGAAAAATTAAAATTTAAAATAGTAAATTTTGAATTTTGATATATAAATATTTTAAAATTGATAAATTAATTTAAATTAAAATAAAATGGAGTCTCGCGAATGGTTGGTTGTTTGACAAGTGGTGTTTTATTTCGTTAACAAGTATTTAATTTTTATCCATGACAAGTGTTTGACAAGTGGTGCTTTTTATAATTATATAATATCTATTAAATATTTGAAGAATATATATAATAGTTATAAAGCATTATATTTATAACAGAAATTAAGATTTTATGTTCGTCAAAACGATTATTTTAAATTTTAATGTTATTTCTTCAAAAATGATATTTTTATTTATTTGAGACCGACTTAATGGTTCAATCAGTGATCCAACGGTTAAATCTTTAAACCAATAAATTAGTAGTCTTACTGATTTGATGATCAGTATGATTTTTACAACTATGGTATATATTTTATACGAATGGTTGATTTAGTTGTTATATGTTCTGGGTTGGTCACCGGAGAGAGCTCTTCCTTAGATACAAGTACTTGGCTGAGCTTCAAAGGGAAAGAACGCACAATGGTCGTAGCTTGGATCAGCGGGGATAGACCTGCAAGGCCACTTTGACAGTTAAGTCAGTAAGAGAATTACTTATGAGTATAAGTGAGTAGAGAAAAAAAAAGTGTTAATGATTATATAATTAGCCCATGCCTGAGCCCAATCCAAGGTTCAAAATGTTGCTATAAAAGACAAAATGACAAGAAAAAAAAAATAATTACTGGTATGACTCTGAATTTCTAGTTTTGGGAATACTTCTTCTATCTCCCTTCTAGCATGAACACCAATTTCTTTGCCAATTTTAGGTGTGGCTTTGAAGTCGATAGTGGTATTTGCTCCCTACCTGATCTACTCTTTTATTTTTTGCTAATTTTTCTTGTACTGAGAACTCTTCCCTATAATTAGTGTTATTTGTGAATTAGCATTTGCTTCATTGGTGCTTTCGTTAATCTCACATGGCTGAGGAATTTGAAGACTTCACTGAAGAGGAGTACGAGGAATTCTCTTCTAAGTTGGATAAATTTTCCTTGAGCTTGAGAAAATTTTTTGATCAGATTAAAGCAAAATGTGAGAATAACTCAAGTTTGAGGCATATGCTACCAAAAGCTACAATGATCCAGAGCTACTCAACATTTCCAAATCTATACCCAAACAATCATCCGGAGCCAACATTGTTGCTGATCTGAATAGCAATGATGAAGATTCAAGTGATAGAGAGTTAATTCGAAGCGTGCCAAATCCAACAACGAGGGAAGTGCAGAAAAACCACCATAGTGAACGTCGATCATTCAAAGAAGTGCAGAAAACAACAACAATGAGCCCAATTCCATCAATGACGATGACGACGTGCAAGATTATCTCATGTCATCCTCGGAGGCCAAGTTTCTGCTGGAGAACTCTACTGGCAAAAAGGAATGGACGACAAGTGCATGACAAAACAATTGAAGTCGACAATAGATAAAACCCCAATTATTCTTCCAACACTTCTTGAAGTACAAAAGAATACACTATGTTATTTGGAGAGCGCTAGTAAGGTGTTTGATGAAATGCCATGAGATATCATCAATTCATAATATCAGAAAGAACAGAGGTTCCACAAGGAAGAGGATGAGATGACTATATTGTTTTTTATCCTGGTATAAAGAATATTTGTGGCTATCAAATGAATTCAAGAGGATTAAGGGTCCATTGCTTGGGTTATGTGGAGTGGATTAAAGTTGTGGGAGCTGATGGCTTAACCACCAATGGTGCAAACCATGTTTTGGGGATTCATCCTTGGAGTGAGGTTGGTAATTCTAAACTCATCTTGAGAATATCCTACGTGTGCTAATTCTGAAAATGTTGATAACTTCATGATCTTAGACAAAGTGCTTTATCACTCTCTTGTTGCCTTAATTATACAAAAGGATACAACCTCAAACTCAGAATATATTCTTATGCTTTATTCTTGCACATAATCTTATATGTGATGATGATTTGAAGTCTAATGTTGGCATTGGAAGGCCTTTGATCCATATTTTAGATACTTATGAGGATAAAGACAAGTTGAAAGTGAGAATAGTAAGTATTTTACTTTTTTGTTACACTGTTAAAAGCCACTGCAATTGACCCAAGTAGAGAGAATATGTTGTGTAACATCTATATTGCTATCTCAAACATTATTGATGTTTATCTATGTTGCTATGCATATCCGATCCTTTTGGTTGTAACTTTTTAACTATGGGAACTTTCGAAAGCTTCTATGAGAAAAGGGGAAAGAAATTATTTCTTATGACTATTACTTGCATAATGGTGACTATTTTGTACATGGAGGATTGTAATCTTTGGATGTGGCGAAAAATTTTTACTCCTGACTCGTTGTATGTTAGAGAGGATTTCGGAACAAAGAGGAATGATAGAATACTTGTCTTTGATCAGGGAGGAGCCTGCCATATATTAGAGGGTAAAACTACAATCATTTTTCTTTTGCTACAAAGAAGATGTAGATCTATTGTCATTGGCAGTTACTGTGTTTATTACTTTGGATTTTGCTTGATGGAGTTGCTACATCCTAGTTATCTATGACGCTGGTATTGGCTTGATTATTATTGAGCTCATGTCTCTCTTTGCATTGCACTTCTACACTTGGAGCTGGGGATTATTGGTAAAAAATGCTGATGTGTTCTACTTTTGAGGAAGCTTGGCAAGTAATGCTAATTGGAAAAATTACCCTGTTCCTCATGTTATTGTCATGGAATTGTTGTCTTTGAACTTGCTCCACAACTCGGTAATTTTTGGACATGTCATGCTAATTGTGGAGAATTTAGATTAATGGTCTACTAATATATTGCGAGTACATTATTTAAAAGAAGAAGAAAAAGAAGATAAAGACCATTGTGATTTCTGACGGTGCTGGTTTCACAACAAGGCTCATATGAGTTATAATCTTTCATGGTGGATGCTGGAGTTCCATTCTTTCTGCAAAGTGCAAATCCAACTTGCAACCTTGAGGACAAGGTTGATTTCAAAGGGAGAAGTAATGTTATGATTATGTAATTAGCCCATGCCCAAGCCCAATCCAAGGTTCAAAATGTTGCAATAAAAGGCAAAATGACAAGAAAAGAAAAGAATTAAGACTGGCATGACTCTGAATTCCTAGTTTTGAGAATACTTCTTCTATCTCCCTTCTAGCATTAACACCAATTTCTTTGCCAATTTCAGGTGTAACTTTGAAGTCGATGGTGGTATTTGCTTCCTACCTGATCTACTCTTTTACTTTTTTGCTATATTTTTTTTTATTGAGAACTCTTCTCTGTAATTAGTGTTATTTGTGAATTAGGATCTTTTACAATTACCTTGATCTAAGTTAATTAGGTGTATATATAGAGAGGTTTTAAGGTGGATATTTGTCTATTATAGAAAATTTCTATTATTTGGGTGCGGTTAAAAATTCTTGTCTTCCGTAACTTCGCAATTATAAGTTTTTGTCTTTCGTTATTGTTATTGTTTTCCTATTTAATCACATGCATAAATAGATTAATTTAGATTGTTGGACCGAGTCATGTATTTAGTCAAGTTAATATAGTTTTGGATCGAGTCTTGATGGACCATATCATTAATGCTTGTGCCTAATATTATTAATTTATAATTCGAAAAAAGTTAACCAATTACTTTAATCTATTCAACTATGGAATTTACGACTTACATTTTCGATAAAGAAAAAATATTTTAAAAACCTAGACTATATTTTTAATTTCTAGCAAAATAGATTTGCTAAAACATGTTGAACAATAACATATAGATTAGTGTCAAACACTTGTATTGCTTTCAGGATTTGTTTTCATTTTATATTTTTTATTTTTAGTGTTCTTTTGTTTTTAACATTTTATACAAAAAATAATATCAAATAGTAAAAGAAATAAGAAGAGCCTTTCTTTTTCAATTTTTATTTTCTTATTTTCATTCCTAAAATATTAAAAGAAAACTAAAATTAAAAATATAAACCAAAGCCATCCTAATTCCTAAATTTCTTCCCTAGATGTTTTATGACTTTATCCCTTCCTCGGTAAAGAGATAATAGTGGATGGTTACATGTTAATAAGCGGAGGTAGTGATTGGAGGAAGCAGATCTTACGTGGCTCTATGTTAGTGGCCCAATTTGCGACGCACCTATTCTGACCAAGCACTAGGCAGCAAACACACATCTAAATATTCTTGCAATTATTATATGTGGCAACTGTAGAGTAGAGGCCACGCGGAATATATATAATTTTTTTCTTCAAAGTTCAAAAGAAATAAAAAGAAAAGAAATTAAAGAAGAGTTGAAGTTGAATCTGATGCGCGGAGTTTGAAGTCTAAAATACTCAGGGTGCAGTGTAGCGTTCCCTCTCTCCTTCGTTTCGGTCCGTTCATCTCCCTTTGCGCAAATTGCATTTGCCTTTGCCCTGCCCACAGCAAACCAAACAAATAGAAAACAGCTTCGCATCGCACCCAACGTATTACGTAAGGTTTCTGTTGTTATCCGTATTCGTATTCTTACCCTTCAGCTTCGCCACTTCAAGTCTTCAACCCCTTACCAAGGCATACCTACGTATATATATACATTATATCTTGATAATTTTTTAATTAAAAATAAAAAAATTGGGTAAAGTCACGTTTGGGTAAGTCTGAAAGATATTCCTATCGTTTAAAACATTCTATTTATGTTTCTAATGTTTTAAAATTGTATTAATTTTATCTCACCGTTAATTCTATTAGTATAAATTTCAATAATATACTCTTCCAAATGCGAAATAAATTAACTAATAACTTTCTAGAGCCAATATTTACTACCATCACACTCGAACAATTAAAAAAAAAGGTAAAGTTTGGGTGATGAATAAGAATCGTTACAAGCTTCTTTTCTTTTGGTCTTTGTGTTGTGTTTATATAGTGTGAAAAATAATAATTAACACAAATGAAGTGAACATGTCATTTATAATATTTTGGTATTATAAACTAATTCATACATGTATGGTTTTATTAGTAATTTTTATAATTGTTTGACCTGTGGGACAAAATTAATACTTTTTCAAAACGTTAGAAATATAAATAGGACATTTTAAACAGGAACATCTTTGAAACTTACCTTAAACGTTAGGGACGAAAATGATACTTTATCCAAAAATTAAATAGTAAAAATAGAGATGGTTTTTTTTTTTTTTTTTTTGTTTCCAGGAATATACTGGTTCCTCTTCTGTTTCTGTATACTAGTGTGTGTGACTGTGTTTGTTTATGTTCCCCATTATCCACTACTTGACCTTTCATCATTTCTGTATACTACTTAACCCTTTCTTCACCCGTTTCCCCTCTGATCTCCCACCCTCTCACTCAGATCTATGCCGTTTTTGTTCCCTTGTCGTTTCGATCTATCTCATGACTTCTCTACGCACCCGAACCTGTCGTTTTCTTGAAACAGAACCACCGGTTTTTCCTCAGATTCTCTTTTCGCCTTTATTTGCGTTTCCTTCTCCTTCTCCACCCACTTGAACAGCCTCCCCGCTCTCTGATTGATCATCGGCATCTCGAATCTTCTTCCGTTTCGGCTCTGAGCTAACTCTAGTTTCGGAATATGGATTTGGATGATTTCCGATCCATATTGGATACAGCCGGCGTCGACGTTTGGCTCTTCATCGACACCGCCATCACCGTCGCCTCCTTGGATTGCGGCGACGAGCTGAGGCGACGGAGAGATGGAATCATAGAACGAATCTTCGCTGCCACCACGCCTCCTCCGCCCTGCCAGAACTGCGACGGCGATCGTAACCTGAGGTCCAATGGCCACCAAATCAAGAAACGCCTCAGCCCTAGCCCTAGCCCTCAGCGACAACACAGCCACCACCAGCAACGTCGTGGTGGTCGCGGTGCCGCCGCTGCTGTTTCTCCCTCGACGCCGCAGTCTCTCGGAGATGACGATGACAACGGCCACAACGACGCCCCCGAAGACGAACGTGAAGAGTTGGATCCTTACGGCGGCTTGTTCGATGACGAGCAGAAGAAGATTCTAGAGATTAAAGAGCAGCTCGAAGAACCTGACCAGGTGCTGATTAATCAGTTTTTATTTTTTATTTCTTCAAATAGAAATTATTTTATGCCTTTTCATGTTAGATTAGTTATAATTTATAACAATTTTAGCTTATTCTGCCTTTTTTTTTCTCTTTTAACTTAAATTATCTTTCAGCCTGAAGAATCGTTGGTGGAGCTGCTTCAAAATCTCGCGGACATGGATATTACATTCCAAGCGCTTAAGGTAACTTAGCTTCTTTTTTTTTTGTGAATTTTTTTTATTTTCGTGTATAACGGTGTTTGATTTTTCCCTTGCAGGAGACTGACATTGGGAGGCACGTGAATCGGTTGAGGAAGCATCCATCCAATGACGTTCGCCGATTGGTGAAGCTACTTGTCAGGTTATTCAATGAACACAACTTTTTTTTTTTTTTTAACTCAAAAATTGAATTAATCTTATCATAATTGCAGTGGACTTGATTGAGTTGTTTTATTTGCAGGAAGTGGAAGGAAATTGTGGATGAGTGGGTTAGGTTGAATCAACCGGGTGCAACAGCTTCTCTCATGGGTAAAATCCGAACCTCAACTTAAATGTTTTGGGAGATTTTTCTTAGTTAAGAAATTAGAAATCTAAGTGATTGATTGGGTTTAAATAGCAATTATTGTTGATTACTGATGATAATTGTTGGCTTGGCATTTACATTGGCAGCTGATGGGGACTCTCCACCGCTGAAAAACACCCAAAACGGGCATCATCAGGTCTTTCTTGGACTATTTTATTTTAATCATGGTAAAGTTTAAGTCCTTGGTTGGCGTTATTAATATTCTAAATTGCAATTCCTTTTTATTTGTTTTTTACAGATTCCTGATTTTGCATACTCGCCAAATCCACACAGTGAGTGCATGGGCATCTGATTCAAATCTTCTTTTTGTTTGTGTTGTCTGTTGTTTTGGATTTTGGCCGGTACTTTGAACAATAATGCTTTTCTGCTTCTGTGTGCTGACACAGATGGAAGTTCTGGGTCTGACCGAAACACCTCAGAGGCAGAACCAAAACCAAAAGTGATTCCCCGCAAAGAAGCTCCGCCAAAACCAACGCCGCCACCTTCAGTCCCTACCCCTTCCATCGCCTTCCAAAACGTACGGTTGTGATTATTATGTTTTTATAACCGCTTTGGAAGTGTCTTAAGTCTTACCCTCCAAATGTTGTTGCTAAAATCACGGAGTGAAAAATAAAATTCCAAAGTAAGAAGAAGAAAAGCAATGATGTGGGTCTTGGGTAAAAAAGTATCATAGACATGGAGACATGGGCTGTTATTATTAAATCTCTAACCAAAGTGTTAAGTGGTCCTCACATGTTGCTTTGATTATTAATTGCAGAGACAGAGAGAGCAAAGAGATTTTGATGCGGAGAGGCTTGCTTCGGCCAGGAAGCGGCTTCAAGAGAACTACAAAGAGGCTGAAAATGGTGGAATTCTCGTTTCCATAGTTTCTCAAAAGATTTCTTACTATAGTTAGTAATAAAAATACAAATATACTGACGGGTGGTTTGGTGTGTGTTATGTGGGGTTGTGTATAGCGAAAAAGCAAAGAACGATTCAGGTGATGGACATCCACGAGTTACCAAAGTCAAAACCCAAGAATGCCTTCTTTGGAAAGAACAAAGGCAGTGGCGGTTCTCAGGGAAGGCACTGGTGATGGTCATGGTGATTCAAATTACCATGTTCGATTCTTGGTACTAGCCAGCCATGTAACGTGTTAAAAAAAAAAAGAGCGGGCTTCTGCCTTGTTGGGTGGGGGTGATGCCGGATGAAAAATCCTAAACCCGCTTCACCCCGGTGAATTTTTCATTCCCAAACCTTTTTTTTTTTTTTTTACTTGTGGTTTCTATTTACTTAAATTAATAAATAACCAACGGAAAGAAAAAAAAGAAATTCCACAATATTCCTTTGTTTTTTTTTTTTTTCAGGAAAGGGGACTAACAAAACCAGCTTTTGAAGCGCGCATTATTTCCTAAGCCAGGATAGTATGGATCGGAAACTTGTGTGTCTGGGATTAGGGGTTGTTTTTAATTACTCAAGTGATAAATATAAGAATTCAATTAGGAGTTTTTTTTTTCAATATCAACTAATTCTTTTAAAATTATTGTTTTATGATTTTATCTCAAAATTTTTAATAAAAAAAATATTGAAATTTAAAGTTTAAATTTTAATTATAAATTTGTTAAAAAATGGAAAATTTTAATATTAAAATGGAAAATTTTGTTAATATTAACTAATTAAAATTGCTTTTTGTCACCAAAAATTAAAAATTGATTTCAGTATTTTCTTCTAAATGAAATTTGGAAGCAGCAGTCAAGGATGAAAGAAGTGATTAACAGTTTCTACGGGGGACCGGGTTGGGTAGGTGGGAGCCCAATTAGTTCCGTAATTAATCTATGTGTTGAGATTATTAAGATGCATAGTTGGCATGTGCGCACGACGTGGCTCTTTTCTTTACGTCAAGCAACACATGTCTTTCAGGATTCGGTTGTTCACATGAGCTGTGCTTGAATCTTCTGTGATATTGGCCTGTCTGCTCCTGTTATTTTGTTAAGTACGGCCAACCATGAAAAGTCTTCCCCTTTGCCACCAACATCAAGGTTTTCAAAAGAATTTAAGCCACCTAAAATTTCAGATTTTAAGAAGAACACCGGTGGATTGAGTCGTTTCTGAACCAATAGGCTCACACAAATATATGGGTTAAATCCAACCCCAAAATTGGTTTATGATTTTTCAATTGCACTAATATGATCTATGATATTGAAAAACTTGGACTAGGTTAGTCTATAACACCATTTTTACCGCGCTATGGGCATTCTAACGCAATAGGTTTCAAGGACTAAGGTGTTGTAATTTCTCCAACGTTCATATTAATGCAATTATTGAAAAGTTATAACCAATTCGTCGTAATCCGCCAATCTAAATGAAATAAATCGGAGTTTATCTCCATGACATCTCTAGCCTTCCTTCTTAAACCTGTGTATGGAATTTAACGATTTCTCTTAAAATTAAGGCTCAAATATTAAGTTTTTAAAACTCGGGGTGTGTTGTGCTGTTGTGTGCATACTAATTACAGATTTACAGTAGCAATTGATGATTAACTGTTTCTTCTTTTTTCCCACCCCGAATTTGAAGCGTACATTATACAGCTGCTTGAAAATTGCTTAATTTTTGTTAATGTTTCATAAATACTAAAAATTAGTCAAAAAATTAGCTTCAACAATTTTTTTTTTATATGTATATCTCACATTTTTTAAATTAAATAACTAACCATCAAATGATTAAACTTTTTCATAATAGAATAAATATTTTTTTGTTGTTAAATAATTAAATTTATTTAAAAAAAAAACAGTTTTTTGTTGATTCAAAAAATGTCACAATTTTTTTTTATATTATCATTATTTATGAAAATTAACTATATAAATATAAATCAAATTCGAAGAGGTAATCAATAATTAATCAACTTTTTTTCTTCTAAGAAGAAAATCATCCAAAACATTAGATCATTCAAAATCTAATAAAAAGATCATCCAAAATCTAGAAAAATAAATTATCCAAAACCTTAAATATGTATATTACTAATGACGAAGTAGACGATGGTGATTGCTAGAGGGTTATCGGCACCAGCGATGGTAGTCGGTGGTGGCTTGTGGTGGTAGATAAAAATGTGATGTTATATGGATGAAGAAAAAAAGAAATGGACTTGCACGAGAATAGATTTTAGTGGACTTATAGTCCAAAGTTATTATAGGCTAATGTTGTCTAATAAGTAGTTGGTTATCTGCTTTACTTGTTCTCTCATCCTGGAGAGTATTTTTCTCTCATCTTGGAGAGCTCCTTTTCACAAGTTACTCCAGGAAGTTTGGTAAACCTTATTTTGATGGTTTATTTTGTACTTGAATTAGAGGTTTTATCAATATAAACTCACATAAATAACTAGTGAATGAGCATCTTTGTGAATTCATCCTTAATTGTTCCTTAAATGAGAAAATGCATGTTTTGAGCTATAAAATTTGAATTTAATTTCACTTTCATGTCATTCGATGCCTTTGATGTGTCTATTTAAGTGTTTGAAGGTTTAGGAGACAATGATGACTTGAAAAGAGTGTTGAGAACTTGCATTTTGGAGAATCATGAAGAAAAGAAGCAAATGGCAAGTTGCCCAAGCAACTATAGTTGTGTAGGCAATTCCTAATGCACATGCCTCATTAAAAGTCATGTGACTTACTTAAAGGAAATCCCATTTTTTTTTTGGAGCATTTTTTGGAGGCCCAAGAGGGAAACAAGTGGGAATCACTCATATGACACTCAAAGGGATCAAATCAAGTTTCTATCCAGTTTTGCATTAGGTTCTTATGTTCATATTTTAGAGAGAGAAACTCCAACTTCTCTCTAAGATTTTTAGTTCAATCTTAATTCTCACATCAATTTTCACTTGCAATTGTTCTTAAAATCCATACTTGTTCTAGTTTACTTGTTGATTTTTCCTTCATAATTACTCTAGTTATCTCTATTATTCTTGTTCTTGAACTAGTTATTATTACTTGTGAATTCTACTTTGATTAATGAATATTTGAGGTATTTTCATGAATTGATTGTGTTTGTTATTATTATTCCTACATTTACTATCAATCTATAGTAGTGAGTATTTGTTGATTGTTGATTTTCTCTTGATTCATGATGTTTATTTTCTATGCACACCAAGTGTTTGATAAAATGCTTTGTTTAGATATGGAGTAGATTTTCACTCATTGGTTATGGGTTGACTATATAGATGCATTAGAGTCACCTTAGCTTTGTTTGTATGATAATTGAGAGTGGTTTGTGTTGATTTAGATGCCATTGACGCTAGTTTATCATTAATTCTATAATGATTGGGACTTATGAGCCAAGATGGATTGAGCCAAGATGGATTATTCTTGTGTTCATTAACACTAATCTAGTGTCTTAATGAGTAAACTAGGACTTATGGCTATGAATCAACCAAGTTGACTCTTCTCATCAAGTAACAATATTGGTGAGAAGTTCACTCTAGGATGTTATCTATGTTTAGAGGTGACAAGGAAAATATATTCCATGAAACCCATGACCAAGGTACTTTAGTTGCACTTGAATT